>VUQR01031610.1:0-11353 GCA_015108515.1 Hemichromis elongatus | reverse complement strand
AGGGGGGGGGAGAAAAAGAGGGGGGGGGGGGGGGGGGAGACAAAAGAGACAAAAGGAAACGTGTCTAAACAGAGTTGAGAAGGCTTTTGGGAAAACAATCGAGAGAGAATGAATGAAAAGACGGGAAGCGTGCTGAGAAGATTCTCTGCTAGACTTTGAAAAACAATGTTTTTTCTTTTATTAAGCACTAAAAAGGAGTGTCTGTGCATTCAGTTGATATTCCTAAACAGTGACGAGCTTTGCTTGTGTTGCACAATAGGAGATCCTTTGAGGGAAGGATACATTTGTTTGCATAGTTTTTCATTCAGAGTGCCGGTTTACAGACCACAAACCCGCTGATTATTAACCCCACAATGGCTTTCACAAGGATTTGGTTACAAAGCAAAATATTTTTACACACTACAACAGCTTTAGCTTTTGAAACGAAGTGTTTGAATGATGTTATTTGACTGCATAACTCTCTAGTTTTTACAATGTTAACATTTTTTTTGCAGTTCTTAAATATTTTTTTATGGAAAAATCTTGAATTTTAAAAATTTGTTTAAATGAGAATTACAGTCTGATCACTTCTGGCAGCACAAACCCATAATTAGTATTTATAAACTACAGAAACACGAAACCAATAAAGTAGCAGCTGGAATAAAAAGAGAGAGAAACTGGTTTCATAATAGCTGCAAGATGGAATCATTTTTCATGCATTGAACGTGTATGGACATCTATAAGAAGACAAAATCTACTTACAGCTTGATTTATGACTTCAGTAAACACTTTTCTGATGAGCTCATGGTCTCAGTTACGAGTTTCAAATTCAAGTTTAATTTAACGAACTAAAACTAAACTAAAAACTTAAATTAGGTCATAAAAAAAAAATCACTGAAAAAAAATTCAAAAACTAATCTAAAATTTTAAAATTTGCAGAAAGTGTTTTTAATCTTTGTTAATCTAGTCAAATTTCTCATCAAAACCAGTCTCAAAGCTTTCATGGGTTTGTTTTTTGGGCCTTGGGATGTCTTCATAATAGCAATAATAATAACAAGTATTGTGATTCTGATTCCATGGCAAATATGACCTTTGTAATATGGTATTTAAAAAACAAAGCACAATGAAGCAGTAAAACAATGAAAACTAATAAGAAATAAAACTCCACAGCTTTTAATCTTAATCTGTAATCCAAACTAGTAAAACATAAAAGATTAAAAATCCGAGAACATCCCAAAAATCATGCACAGTTTTATCAATAACGCAAGGGAAAAAAAACCACAAGGACTCCCAGGAAATTAAGAAACACTGAAATGATTGACTATTGAAAACAAGACAATCTGACAAAGAACCGGAGAATTAAACATGCTGGTTGGTGGTTAGCTGACTGAACACACGCCATAACCATGAATAGCAAACAGGTGTGAAAGACAATTCTACTGATGAGGACAAGCATGGGACAATGAGTGAAAATAGAATCAGTGATTACGAAAACCAAAACAAAACGATGACACAAAATGGGAGTTGACAAACACAGGGGGTGCCAAAACAGTGTCTATGACCATCTTTTAACTACAGGCTTTGTTTTTCCTGTTCGTATACATTGAAGCGGCTGGTGTCTGTAACGCACATTTGAACTAGCGGCTCCATCAAGATATTGTGTTTCACAGCACATTTTAAAATAGAAGTGCGTTAACTGTGCTTCATAATCAGAAACCTGACCTCTAACGCCAGACTCCTGAAGAGAGTACAACACTAACCCCACATTCAACCTGGCAAAACGGGGATATGTATGTTTCACATTGCTTTTAACATCCCACTATGAGGCAATTACAGACATTCAATAAATGTTAGCACAGAACTGTAAAGCAGTAAAGAACTGTAGCTCTGGAGATAATATTTCAGTCAGCATCCGTCTATAATCAAGATCGCCATCTGACAGAAAAAATGATATCTTGAATCGACAGCAGGAACAAACATTTCAGAGACTGATAATAGAGAAGCTAGCGGTAGTGTTTTTTTGTGATTTTCATATTGTATACCACAGCTTGCGATGCACACATGTGGAGCTACACGTACAAATGAATGGCTACTCGGTTAATTATCCCGATCCTGCTGAGGAGCGAGTCAGAATGCACAAACATCGCTTTAAAGCACAGATTTTCTTGGGAGATCAATCACTTGATAATACGTGCACCGCAGTAAGATGTAAACATGACGGCACGCTTCAGGGAAACGGGCTAAAGCGCCAGCTGGAGCTCCGAAGAGTACAGTAAACACTTCAGATTAATCACTTTTTACTTTTAGCATGTCCTTTATAAAGTTTTTGAGGAAGTTGAGGCATTAACTAACGTGAGAAGGTCTGAATCCCTCTGCGCAAATAAACCAAACAACAACAACAAACTTGGATACCAGCAGCAGAAGCAAGAAGATATGTACAGATTTGTAGAACAGAGAGATCACTTGGGTAAATGTTTTTGAAAGTTGATGGATGAGTTCACACCGTCTGTGACAGCTGGGTTATTTTGATATATTGTCACCACTGAAGCCAACATGATTTCTTCCCTTTTCTAAGCAAATCAAAGGAACGTTTGATCCAAGAGCAACAACTCATCCAAAAATAAATGTTCCTATATTTCCATTAAACTAAACATTTTTAGCAACGCTTTAAACGGTTTAAAATTCTTGGGGTCTTGCACCGCCGTGTAGCGCAGAGTTTTAATCATAAGACCGAGTGATCCAACAGCGCTCGGTGCCGTTTGATGCCCTGTGTTGCACATTTCAGCCCTGCTGTAATCAGACACTCCATATGTAACTGGGAGTTACGGCCTACAGGGGGTGGCATCCATAGAGCACGTCGGTAAATGCGTGCACGGTGCTTATGTGTCCATGGTGACAGAGTTCATGGCAAACAGAGCGAGAGACAATCAAACACTGCGGGCTGTGTTATTGTGCTGAGGGCAAGAGGGCACAAAATTGCACTGAATTTAAATTGAGCCATTTTTTTTTTTATCAGACTTTCTGAAGCATCAACAAATTGCCTCTTTGCTATGACTCACTACACCAGTGTGAATTCGTGTGCACCTATTATAGCAGTAATGCTTAGCCTATGCTTTACGCAATAGTTATCCGCTGTATTAGCACTGCAATTCAAAAAGAGGAAGAACATTTATCCAAAGCAATAATAGAAGACACAAGGACAGATCCACAAGACTTCAATGGACATGAATGGTATTTGATTTTTGCTGCTGTTAATACTGTTAATACATTTTCATACAATGTATTGGTTACACTGGATTGTCCACAGTAGGGCTGAGAATCAAAGAGTAACTCAGTGCAGTCACATTATGATGGTATTACAACATTCTGCAAGCCAGTCATCTCTGACATACATTTGCACAGTTTCATAACATCTGTGCAACTGTAAAATAGCTGAAAAGAAGGAATGATGTATTAACAGCATTGCGGTATTGGTGTCTGTGTGTAATATTAGTGAATTCCAGCAAAGTAGTAATTTTTGTTCCCCTGCCGATCCAGTATTTCTCAGTGTCAATTTCTTCCTCTTTAATCTACCTAAGCATTTATTTGATTACTGCTACCATGAGGAGTCATAAAGCAGTCACTCTGCTAGGATAAAATGTCTGGGAATCGGATTAGGGCACCTGCCTGCTTTAAGTAAAATATCAATATTTGGCACCTGCGTATTGATGCTGTTGTTGCAAGAGGAAATTATGCAATATTGATATTTGGGCCAACCTGTGGTCAATATATATATATATTGCCATTGTTTCCGTTGGGATTGTTGGTTTAACAGTAAGGAGCAACAGCTCTGGAGATGATATTTCAGTCAGTAGCTCTCTGTAATCACAACCCCGCACAGACAAAAAGCGATGCGGTGAATCAGAAGCAGGAACAAAGATTTCAAAGCCTGATCTTGACGCCAGCAGCACTGTTTGTTTGGGATGTTTATATTATACGCGGCACAGTTTGCTCCCATCCTTTTGTGATGCAGCCATGTGAAGCTACACATACAAATAAGTTTAGCAGCTTGTCCTTATTTCACCGTGTCGTTTCAGGTAATTTGACTTACCACGCTGTCACTCATTTTCCTCTTGTGTGCTTCTTCTTTTTCACCCCATCTTTGTACTTAATCATTTGACAAGTGCCATCATGACGTGTCATGAAGTTGTGACTGTGGTCAGAGGAACTTTTGGGGAATCTGTTTAGTGTACCTCCATGACTAAAAAAAAATTTAAACTTTATTTTTTGCAACGCTTCTTAACAATAAATCTTATACCATCATAAAGCTTTATATATTATATACCTTTAATTGATCACCTTGTTGCTTTATTGCGAGCAACAAGGTAAAGTCCTCATATGCACATTTTTAAAACTGTTAACAAGAATGTAATTACTGAAGTACCGCTCCAATCAAAAGGCAGTTTACAATAATAATAATACAAATACTGTATTAGGAGTACAGACGTACAGCTTTTAAACCCATTTTATTATTCATCAAACCCTAAGAACTAATTTAGTCATCTGTTCATTTAGTATCGATTTTGGTATTTCCATTTCTTTTTACCTTTTGTTTTTTGTTCTACCCTTAATATTACTACTGCTTCTTTCTTTCCATTGAAATTCATGATTTTTTTAATTTTTTTTTTAATGTCTCTGTAAAGCACTTTGAATCACCTTGCTGTTGAAATGTGCTATATAAATAAACTTGCCTTGCCTTGCCTTGCCTTGCCTAATATGAGATTTTGTTGTTTTTAGCCTCATTTTGAGGAATAAAACTGCATCCACCTCCATGATTGGCAGACATCTCTGAGTGATTATCTAAGCATTAAAAATGGAAAATAAATTAAATGCAAAAACAGAAAATACATAAAAAATAATTATAAAAAGCTCATTATGCATGCATGTGAGAGTGAAATCACATCAAAGAGAAATCTTTGTTCAAGCCCAGAGAATCCTACCACGTTCAGCTTAACATTTTTTCAAGCAGCTATAGAAGCTCCATCATCACCTCTGCTTTTGTTCTTGTAGTCTTCTGCGTTCTAATGTTTCTACTTGAAGAAACAAACTATTCCTCTATGATCACCTTCCTTCTTCTCTTCCAACCCGACTGTCGTATAATGCATGGTCTCAGTGCATGAGCATGTGACTGACAAGTGCGAAGAGAGTATGATAACGGGCAATCATGAGTACGGATGTGCGTGTGTAAATTCTGTTCCATGTGTGTGTGTGTGTGTGTGTGTGTGAGCACAGCGGCATGTCCAATACTTGTTTGCCTCTGCAATGCGTCAGGAACCCACATGCAAGCCCGGCTCCTGGCAGCACTTGCAAGGCCTATATGTTCTGCAAAACTGTGCCTCAAACACATGCCAGCCCTTTGCCTGGGAGCTGGCAACGATCTAATTCACAATAATTTTGGTCCATGCGAGCGTGTGTGTGTGTTTGTGTTAAAGAGACACAGAGAGGGTTATTGTGTACTGTTGGGGAATCCCTTTACTTTGTAGCTGTGATGAGCATACATGTATATACAGGTCTGTGCTGTGGAACACAAACAGATGTCTTCTCTGCTAGAAGATGGTGTGCTAACTTCAACATTGAAAACCACTGGAAGGTCAGCAGCACAGTGCATTGTTCAGCTGGGAAACCTTGTTTGTTGGTATTCACTCAAGTGTGATTATGAAAATTATAAAAGAGAAAGAGAATACCGGCACTCATGCTATTATCTTTCATTTTCAAGCAAGACACACACGTTTTGACTATGAGCAATCATCCCTGTATCTGCATGTTAATTCCCCCCCCCAAGAAAGTTAGCGAGTATTTATTTTCTATACCTTCATCACATTTGGAGTTTTGTGCACTGTTGATTATAGCAGAACAATCTGCTCAAGGCATCAGACCCCAAAGCACTGATCCAGCTTTTAAACTAGCGAGTCCAATCCAGGGAAGTCCCAGCCCAAAGCACGCACCGAAAGGATCCCATGCCAACATCACACCGCCCTGGACACAGCCAGAGAGCTCCTCTCCGTGTCCCGACCATGACGACTAAGAGCTGTTTTAGCGTCACAAGGAGACTTAAAAAAAATTATATTTGGGATTTTGCTTTTAATGTTAATATTGGTTTATGCATCTATTACGAAAAAAACAAAAAAACAAAATAAAATCTCTCATCAACAAGCTCAGCCATGCTAAAATAGTCATATTTAAAATGTATGTTTAAATGTTCACCAGTGAATAACAGCCCAGCATTCGATGGTTAGAGTTAACACAAACCACATTTTTTCTGTTCGCCCAAACGCTACAGGAATCTAATATTTTCTCTGAGATTTTTCGGTCCAGACCAAAGCCGGAGACCAACCTATTGGATGAGACACCATCAGCAATGCACCAGTCACACTGGAGAAAGCTGTGGGTGGAGACCGGGGCACAACCATGTGACCATGAGCAATGAACTGTGATCTCTTTGCTTTTTAAATGGTTGCTGCGATTGAATAGGTTGGCAATTAGTTGGAATCTGTTTGTGATAATGTGATGATTGACTGTGATAACTTGACAAAAAACCCCAGATTTGCTACCTTCTACAGGATGCTGCCAAAGCACTCATAGATCTAACACAGTAAATTTCCCCACAAATAGTGACGTAGCTTCTTTTCTAGATTGTTACACGACAATTATTTGCAAACTTTTGCCATTCTGTCTGAGAGTGATTGCAGACAGGCTACCACCACCAGGTGACCTGTGCAGTTCCCTTCCGATCACTCAGACTTTGAGCTTGTTGCATGCTCGACCCCTGGGTGACCAGTCGAGGTGGTCGTAGCTCTGAAGGTAGAGCAGGTCATCATCCAATGGGAGAGTTGGTGGTTTAACTATTCCAGCATACTTTTGTTTTGCTTATCTATCGACCTTCACAAAAGATCTTTGCCAAATTCATATGACAATGTCTAATTTAGAAAGTGGTTTTAGAAAAAAACTAAACTTGGCCGCGGCAAGTTAAGACGTACAACTCGAACCATAAAGAAAAAGCTAAATTCAGCACATTCTATAATCACAATAACTGCAATTGTAGCACAAGCTAAAAGAAATAATGTCATGACTTTACAGCATAACACAACATCGTCTGACTTCCTTATAATAAAGAAACAAATGGCTTCTGTGTAAAGGCAATGTCTATGGCGGCTAGCACAGAATAATGAGTGCACGGATTAAACTCCCCATGGTGTGCGTTTATGTATTCATAGCACACACAGTAGCACAGGCATACACACAGTCTATGCTGCAAATGTAAATCACTCGTCATATTCACACTAACACTCCCATAAACAAGGTTGCCGGCTGCTCTGATTTGACAGCAGAGGATCAAAGTGCTGCTCCATCAGCGTCTCTTTGAGGACGGCGCTGCAGGTGCAGAGGATTTACCACAGAGACAAGACTGATAAGTCCTTCCTGCTATTCATGGAGAAGTAGAACAAAATGAGTACATGTCCTCCAAAGAAGACTTCCTGCATCCATGTTCACAGCAGCCTGGAAATAAATCATAAAAAATCCTCCAGTTTTAGCCCTAAGCTGGCCTGGTGCTCATGTTTATGCACTACAGGTCAGTCGGCTCACCTCAGCAGGGAATCGCTTTGGATCCTTAAGACGTTTGTCTGTGTGACAAAAAAACAAATCTCATTATGCAAAGTAGATTTTTTGAGGATAGCCAAGAATGTGATAAACCAAAAAGAAACCATGTTAAATAGTACAAGCTTGCAAGCTTAGTAGAATGAATTTTATATAACAGTAAAAAAGGAATGCAGAGTTTGTGGTAAGTAATGTGCTAAGTTAGCACTTAGTTAGCACTAAGGTAAATATAAAAGCCTAAAATATAAATATATTCCTGAAATATAACAAAATATCTTAAAAATATGTTAAATTCCTTTAACTTTCCTTTAAAAAAACAAATGTCAAATTTCACTAGAGCAGATGTCTCTTTGCAGACAAATCAGTGTTTTCCATGGAAACTATGGATGACAACAGATGACCTGCCGGGTACCAAAGAAATTACAAAGAGGTTTGTTTTTTAATGGGGCACCTTCTCTGCGATTTCATCCAGCAGCGCCCAGAAACTACCTTCAAACCAGCTGCCAAATACACATTTTTTCCGAGTGACCGGAAGTTGTCACAGGATCCCCAACTGGTCTCCGGGCTTTTATGACTGCCACAAATTAACGCACATGAATTCACTCGTCACGCATCGTATTGAAGCTGACCGTTTGTCGCTAGCAGTCGTTTCAGGCTTTCGTTCCCTATATAACTCTCCAAAAGTATTTACTCCTCTGTTGTTTGTCAATTCTGCACTTTCTTGAATAGTTGCATCAATCTGTCTCAAAGTAGAGAAAGGTTCATTTTGGGACTTGCTCACTCTGGCAATGTTTCTTTCATTGTAGTTTTTTAAAGTTGCCCCAGTGCCATTGACTTTCTGTGTAAAATATTGACCCCTCCATCTATTCTTTTCTGCTTATCCAAGGCCGGGTCACAGGGGCAGCAGCCTAACCATAGACCCCCAGACCCCCCCTCTCCATGTCCATCTCCTACAGCTTTTCCAGGGGAACACCAAGAACTTCCCAGGTAAGCCAAAACATCTCTTCAGCGTGTCCTGGGTCTGCCCCAGGCCCTCCTCCCGGTGGAACATCTCCAGGACACCTCACAGGCAACACTGTGATCCAACAGACTCTCAAATTGCCAAATGTATTGATTCTTTCACCACCAAAAAAAAATTCAGCTGTGCTAGCATAACTGGAAAAGGGTTTGTTCCTGGAAGAGTTAGACTTTTTATACAAATATCTTTGATTAGGTAACACAATGTCTAAATCATAAATCCTCTAGTCTTTTCCTTACCGTCATTTTAAATACTTCAACCTTCAAGCAGAAGGAGATTTAGCAAAAACATCTGTTGTGTGCTCTTAGCATTAAATTACACTGCTTTTAATCTCTCTCTTCACAAAAAAACAAGTAGCCACCATAGTGAGGATGCTGCAACATAACCAGCGTATTTCTGTAAGCAACAATGAAGCTGTTATTAACTCACAGCGAGCTTTCAGGCTGAGAGGCTGAGGGTAATGGAATTGCTGCTGGCTCGATGAGCCAGCCTAGGACTTCAACATATGAGCCCTGACAGAGACGGGTTGGCTTATGTTAAAGTGGACTTTATTGAATCTAAAAGTATCTTTCTGGTGCTGAAAGCGCTGTTCGTCATTAGTAAAAAAAAAGTATAATGCATGTATCAGTCCTTCAATCTGTGTGCTGCTGAAAAGGACAAAATCAGAACCCGGCCTGTGCTGAATTTTTGGCAATACGTTTTTTTCCCAGCAATAAAAATACAAATATGGACAAAACCTGGAGCCAGTGAGATAAAATGTTGCACACATGCTTTAAGAATCTTTCACACAAATGTAAACAACTTTCTGGCGTCAGTGAGGGATTACATGTAGAGATATAAAACAATAAGACAGACTAAACCCTCAGAACAACTTTGGGAAGAGCCCCAAGATAATAAAACCATGCCAAAAAATTCAAATGGCAGAGGGTTGCCAGACCAAACACAGACTTGATTTAATGTTGTTCTTTTAACTCGACTTAACTTATAATTATACATTAACTTAATATAAGTTAAAGTTACTCAGCGAAAGCAATCTGAGCTTAGGTTTTGTGCCTCAAAGTTTTTCCAGCTACTCTCATGTTTCAGATTTTTGAGACCCAATCGAACCGACATGAATTTCAACACAAAATCCATTCATTTCACCAAGAACACAAACGCTTTAGATGCTAAAATAAATGGCTTCCTTCTTTTCTGTTAAGGAGAGTTGAAACATTTGCTTATTTAATTTTACTAGCAGGCTAAAACTTTCAAATTTTTACTCATCTTAAGACACTGTATTGTAGACACACACAAACCGTCCAGTATCGAATAAATTCAATCTTAAAGCTATTAGATTTCTTGTCATGCTGCATGCTTTGAATCACAGAAGCCATGCAGCCCATCTACGACCTGAAGCCAAGACCAACACGGGCTGTTCTGCTTCATCATTAAGTTTGCTGTGCACCCATTTCCCCACAGATGCCTCTGATTGCACTCAAGCTTGAGAAAACAAGACTCGAAAAGCAGCTGAGGAAACTGAGGTAAAATGTGAGCTTTAATTTCTCAGGCGTGCTGCTGCCAAAACAAGATTTCTTTGTTGTTCTGATGCGTTCCCTCGTTTAGGTGTCAGTGGTTCCAGCTGAGATGTAATTTATTATCATTAGATACACCATTCACACTTTGGGGTAAGGGGAATATACAACGGGGTGAATGCCAAATAAAGGAGTTCTACAGCACAGTAGGAGGGCAATGTGTCAGCTTCTAATCTGATTGTGTCCATATTTTCACACGATTCTTATTTGCATCGGTTATTAACAAACCAGAGGGAGTGGACTAATCAAACTGCTGCACCCATAAAATCCTAGTTAGTTTGCATGCCTGTACAGGCCGTAATTCACATTCAAAACCACAAGAAAATAAAAGCGGCGCAGAGAACACACAGGCTTTACGGACATGACAATTTGGTCTCTGCAGACTGCCAGGAAAATAAAAAAGATCAGAGATTCAAAGCAGACAGGGAGCCCAGAGTGCCAGCATGTCATGCCTGTGCACAGTATGATGCAGTCAGGCCCCGTTGTGCACACCAAATCTTCTTTTGCTTGTTCATGCGTTTGTGTTTTTGCTTTTCTTACTCCATACCGTCCTCTTTTTCACCTTTTCTTGAACTAAAAAGTTTTGTTTTAATTAATTGTGTTCTACTGTGAATCAATAGAGAATAAAATACAATAGTTCTTATTGAATCATACTAGAATTACAACTTCAGAAATACGAAAATATGGTTGGGAAAACTGAATTTTAAGAACGCAAACACTATGGATTAGTGTAATTGAAACTTTAAAGTAATAATGAAAATCAAAAAGCATTTGTCCATTTCTTTTTCCACTTCTGCAAAATCTGGCGGCAGCGGCAGAAGAGAAGCAGGGTGTTGATTTTCCTCAGCATCATTTCTGCTTCCTCCCATGGAATCTTGAAATGCTCCTATGCTAGATGATCTATATAATCGCCCCAGTGAACTGAGATTCTACTCTGTGGTTTTCTCCCAACTGCTCATGCCAGGATGACCTCAATGGAGAAATCTAGGAGGCATCATAATCAAATGCTCAAACCCCATCACGAAAGGTTGATTCTGTTCATCTGGACGTACCCAGGGTTTGCCCAGACTGTCTTTGATAGAAATTGCACGGGATCTCAAGGTGTCTACGTTGGTGAACCTCATAAGTCTCCCAAAAGTGTCCTTCTCAA
>VUQR01031609.1:0-17116 GCA_015108515.1 Hemichromis elongatus | reverse complement strand
ATAAGAGAGTTTTTTTTTTTTTTTTTTGGCAGAAAAATGCATCAATCTACCTAAAATGGAAACGCAATAGTGACATATAAACAGCGTTTACAATCGTGTGCCAAATAAGATGTACGTTGTACCTCTGAGAGATGTGTAAGGCAACATTTACATTTTAAATTTCTGGCAGGAGTGCCCCTTTCAGCTCTTTACAGTAGCTGCTAAATGCTTCCTTTTTTCACCAGCTAGTTACTGACTTTGTTGGTGCCAAGGTTGCTATGGTTGCGAGGTGTGCGGTTTTCCGAGAAATTGGCCCACATTTGAAGTGTTTCTGCAGGTCAAACTTTTGTTGTCCATGGGTTTGTGTTGTGTATGAAAATTGCCAATATATCTTAAAATTCATAGAAGCCAAACTCCAAAATCAGCACGCAGGCTTAGATAGAAAACAAACTATTTTGTAATACTCTCCCACACCAGGTGTCTGCCTTTTGGGTGTTGTATTGTATTGTTTATTATAGGTTAGTTTGATTGGCCATGGGGCTGGTTTTATTAAACAGACCTGGCAGCTCTGTTTGGTGCTGAGCAGAGAGCTCACAGGGGATTTTTTTGTTGAACACAGCTGCCTGCTACATCCAAAAGGCTGGAAAACCAAAACAATGACCTGAAAGGTCAGTACAGCTGAGGGGAAAGCAGTGTTGGCGGATAATTTGCTGTGGAACACGATGGCTAGCCATTGTAAATGTAAAATACTGCAATGAAGGGTTTATGGAAGTAAAATATTATGTTACTGAAAAACAGCAGCGTTAGATTCATATATATACTTTAGAAAAGCCTGAGAGTGAAACATTTGAGGCTTGAGGATACACCGCCACAGGGTGGTATCAGGGTGAGCAAGGATGTGCCCAAGGTCTCTAGACTCTGATCAGACACCTCACCACTCCAAAAATCACTGATGCTTGGTTGAAAGGTGCTGGGGGGTGTTAGGAGCAGTTTTAATCTGTAGAGGCTTCAGGTATTGGTGTGTAGACATATACTATTTGTAGTCAAAGAGAATTTGGCATGAGAAATATAGATTTTTGTTACAACATGCGTTCAAGCTTATCAGGAACCCCTTCTCGTCATTAATGGGAAACGTACCTCTATCCCGTTAGTCTCAATTTCAAACCAGAAGATCAAAAAAACTAAAAAAGTCCAGTCTAAAAAAGTGTTTTTAACTCTTTACCAGTCTAATTTGTTCGGTATAGGCACTAAAAGTATGTGGTTAACATTAAAAACCTGCTATAAAGGCAAATTTTTCTCTTCGCTTCTCTGACATTTCCTTCTTAACATGGTTATCTGTCTTTACCATGGTTACCATGGTTACCTGGCAGTGACCACACCAACACTTTTGTCTGCAGGTTCATTGCATCTGTTTCAGAAGTGTGTGGTGTTGGTCTCCGGTTGCCTCTATGAGGCAGTGACTTTGAATGCTAAACATGTACAGCTGTGCATTACAATGTGAAGCGTCGACATGACCGAGTGATTAGTTGGGAGTGTTAATGAGCTGGCAGCTGTCTGACACACGTGCAACCGTCCCCCAAAAAGTCAGTCGTCTTCTCATAACACATCCAGTCCATTGTGTTGGATGTAGGTTGATGGGTAGTGGAATAAAAAAATCTGCCCTGTAGCATTACTGAGATGGATGTGTAATGTCAAACAGGAGCACAATTCACAGCTTCCAAAAACTTCCGCGGATTCATGGCCTGAAACAAAAACAGAAAATTAAATATGTCCTTTTATTAAATGGCAGCTGAGTTTTATTTCTTTTTCTATGTTTGTGCAAGACTGCATGTCTTAAGCAAGTGCATGTATGAAATAATGTTTTAATATCTGTGTGTCTATACATGTAGAGCATGAGTCTCTGTACCTTATACTTCTGTGGCCCGAGGTAATGAATTTAGCATATCACATGCGTGCTTTTGTGCGCGGATGACGGCACTCACTGCCTCATTAGGAAGTTTCTACTGTTGAGAATTTTCGTCACTAACTACAGGTTTCCTCTGACCATCTCCATGCAAACGCAGTTTGACGCCAAAGTGTGTGTGGGGCTTTCCTTTTCAGCGTCACCTTTTTTAAAAGGAAGTTACAGAACTCATTTGGAACAACTTTGAAAGCAAAAGAAAAGGGAGGCAGATAATGAAAAAAATGCATGAAAGACAAGAGATACTGTAGAGAGAGGTCTGGAGTGTTGCCAAGCAACACAGACTTTCTTGAGATGTCAGGCGTGGGATGCCCACCATTAACAAATCTCAGTCACCATCAGCATAGGTGCGTCAGACTGCTGCACACACACATTTGCACATGTCAGCGTTTCCTGACTTTCTACCAGGTTATTTCCTCTCTTCCTTCCTTTTTTTCCTTTCTCCATCTGACCTTCTTTCTCCACACTTAGTCAGACTTGATTCTTATCTTTCTCTTTCTCAAGCTCTAACTTCCTTTTTTAAGAAACTTGGCTTTACACACAGCTGATGCAGTTTTAAGAAGTATGTTGTAAGGCAGGGGTGTCGAACTCCAGGCCTCGAGGGCCGGTGTCCTGCAGGTTTTAGATCTCACCCTGGGTCAACACACCTGAATCAAATGACTAGTTCATTACCAGACCTCTGGAGAACTTCAAGACATGTTGAGGAGCTAATTTAGCCATTTGAATCAGCTGTGATGGATCAAGGACACATCTAAAACCTGCAGGAAGCGGCCCTCAAGGCCTGGCATTCGACACCTGTGTTGTAAGGTGTCTGTGTATGAAAAATGAGAGAATCTTCAGCAATCTTCTTGTAATTCAACCAAGGTTTCGAGGCCTCCTGTATAGCCAGCAGATATCCAGATAGGTGATATCCAAGCTCAGATTTTTTGGTACAGTCCACCTTTACAGACATGTTTTAAAAAGTTGTACGATAGCTGATGTTTTCATGATTTGGATATTAGATACACGAACAACATTTAGTCAAAGGCTGCTCAGACGTGATCGGTCCAAACTCGTGAGACTAAGTGCAGGATAAGCTTCTGGTCTGTTGACTCCGGATTGTGTGTATTCATATGTAGATATCAGTTTGTAGAGGTTAGTGTTGTGCTGTCACAGATCAGACAGCCATGAGAGCCTTTGAGGGTGCTAAGGAACATCAAAGGCAAGTGTTTATAAGGGGGCAGAAATTATTTGCGGAACCTTAAAAGCATCTAAATGAGGGAGCAGAATATTTTTTGTGGGTGGGTGAGATTCATCTTATGTTTAAAATTTAAGATCATACCTTTTACAGATTGTTTAATGTTTTTTAATCTTTAATTATTTAAAATAAGCAAGGTTGAAGTTGCTCCATGGTGGAAACTGCATCTTTATCTTACGTGCAGAATTAGACATGCGTCATTTAAACAAAAAAATAAATAAATCACAAACAGCAGCTGGCCTTTTGAAGTTTTTCCTAGAAGCAGAAGTTGGTACAGAAGTGGTAGTAACATAATGTCATGCAAACAAGCTGGTGATAAGATTTGATGAGTACAAATAAGACTCAAGGTTATAATTTAGGGTTTTGCTCCCTTCTGATTGACAGGGTGTTACTGTCAATATGCTGAAAAAAAAAAAGAAGAAGTATTCGCTCACCAATCCAATTGATTTAATTCAGTCATTTTCATCACCACGGGTGTATTAAAACAAGGATTTGTGAAAGAATTGGTTGTTATCAGGAGCTCAGTGACACATGTGCAGTCCAGTCATGAAATTTCTACTATTAAATATTCCACAGTCCACTGTCAGTAGTATTATAACAAAGAAGAAGTGATTGGAAATGGCAGTAACTCAACTCCAAATTTCTTGCCCACTGCCAAACATTTGAGCGAGAACCATTTTTCGATCATATCCACATCCTGGTCATATCCCGTCCAACATGGCGGACGACTCAAAGATGATGAGGAAACCAAGGTACTTCGTCATTTTGCAGGCCTACTTAAGTAAAACGCATCTCTCTGATCTTATTCACAACGATAACTCCGCCCACACCATTATGCTCATCACCAATACTGCAGAAGTAGTGCACAGAGTACAAAGAACAGTTTTTTTTTGTGGCATTACCTGGAGTTGTGCTGAAAGTCTGAGGTTTACAGAGTGAACAGGAATGGAGATGGCATAGTCCTCCTGTACTTCAGTTTATCAAATAGGCGGACTGCTCAGTCTCACATAGTGAAGCATAAAGTTAATAAGACAGTTATAACATTTGGTTGTGTATTGGTCAGGTTTTTTAATAAGGACTTCAGGCAGCATGATTTGTAACTACAAAGTCTAAACAGGGGAATCTTTCTTAAGTGTTCAGTATCTGGTTGCAGCAGATGGCCACCCTTCCCTGAGCATGGTTCTGCAGGAGGTTTCTTCCTGTTAAAAGGGTGGTTTTTCTTCCCACCCTCGCCAAAGTGCTTGCCATAAGGGGCCATATGATTGTTGTTGTTTTCTTTGTATTATTGTAGGGTCTTGACCTTACAATAAAAAGTGCCTTGAAACAACTGTTGTTGGGATATGGTGTTATATAAGTAAAATTTAATTAATCTTGTATTCATACCATTGTAATACATCAAACTGTTCATATGTAGCCATTCTGTATATGTTGGTAATATCATTATCTTCCAGTCTCACATAAACCTTGTAGTCATGACTGCTCGGGAAAGGAAACATCAATTTCCTGAAAGAAAATGAGCGTGCCAGTTATGAGACAAAAATACAAAGCTGAAAATAGTCGGCAGCTATTTGGATGATGTGTTTAATTATTTTAGTAGGATTTTGTTTTTTCAGCTTCCAGCTTTTCAGATTTGAAGTTTGATGTCTAATTGGGAAAATTAAATGATCTCATTTTGGACTTGTAAAATTAAATTAAAAGTCAGTAATAGCTTCAGGAAAATGTGGTGGGTATTTTCTTGATATTTACTATAGATCAAATTAATTTATCAAGAAAATAATTAGCAGACTGACTGATCAAGAAAATAATTACTTCTCGCAGCCCTTATCTGAGACTTCTAATAGTTTGCAAAACTCTGCAGTGCCTGCGAATGTGTGCGCGTGTGTGTGAGGATTTTATGAATTGAGACAAAGATGTGAACAAAAGTGGTTTTTAATTTAACTCGGAGTGAATGGCTGATGATACTGTTTGTTCTGTGGATTTTAATCCTGTTCTTCCAGTTAATTATTATTCATTTAATTGGCTCAAAACAGAAATTCTATCATTCAAAACAATGAATTAGACTGATTATTATTATGTTCTCTTTTAATTTGATTTGATTTTGCTTTCATTTCCCCCTCTCGCTCCTGTCTCGCTATGGGACGTGATGCAGCTCTGCTTACACTTGGTGCCTGTTAATGGCGTTATGCCCCTGTAGACTGCAGCTATAGGCTGTCAAAATAACTCACAAGACACATATAGGTGCTGTCATATTTCACCTGAAATAGACTGGCACAAACCTATAATGCCCTTGAGTACATGAAGATGTGCTGTGGATGCGTGCGCTTGTTTGTGTGTAGTTCTACATCCCGTCACAGTTTCACATATCTCACTATTGTTGAGGTAAACAGGAACAGGCAGAGAAGGCCGCCAAGCGGGGAATAGAAGCTCAAAGAAAAGCCACCAGCAGGAAAAAAGTGTATACTGCAGTGTCACTTTTATAATACAGTGCGGCACAGCGACCCTGCCTGGAGTGTCAGTGCCCTTGAGCAAGGCTTTAAACACAGTACACTGATGCAGAGACATTTAAATGTGTGCAAATTATGTTGTGTTCCAGTTCAAACGAGCTTGCGTTAAAGAGATTAAGGCATAATCCTACACACAGGTGACAGAGCGAGATAAGGGTAAATTTGCTTTCTGTGTTCTTGTTTACAAAGGAATTAAAGATGTGGTAAGAAGGCTT
Organism: Hemichromis elongatus; assembly: GCA_015108515.1. Lineage (NCBI taxonomy): Eukaryota > Metazoa > Chordata > Actinopteri > Cichliformes > Cichlidae > Hemichromis > Hemichromis elongatus. The sequence goes on along the minus strand of VUQR01031609.1, from coordinate 11,221 downwards.
TACAGGCAAGTAAGATGACTGATCGTACCGAGTTCACATTTAAACAAACATCATTTGTATCCATGTATTTGTGTAACATATTGATAGAAATTATTTTCATATGAAACACTGTTGTGGCCCCACATGGCGTGAGGGCTAATAATGTTGGCAGGAAACGACTGTCTCTGTTATTTTGCCTCTGGCAGCACAGTTATGCTAAAAAAAAAACCTCATGATAATAAGTATTTGTCATTTTGAGTGATTTACACTCAGCTAAAATAGGGGATTGAACTTTGTCGAGAGATACTGGAGCAGTTGCAGATGATGCTTCATTATGTTTAGCTTGGTCTAATCTCGGGAGATTATGGGTTTCTGGAAAAAATGCTCTCTCTGTTAAAGAAATTGTTTGATTTTTACATAAATATATTTATATGAGGTCGCAGTTGCTTAGTGTCCTCCATCAAACCAAACCGAGCATGCTGATTGTAAATGGATATAGTTTTTGCTAATTCAGTCTGAATACAAATAATTATGTTTGACAGTTATATCCTCACCAATATAGCTGCCAAGCAGTGTAGCCAGTGCCAAGATGGCACTACTTTGTGCCTCTGTCTCACATCCTTTTAGGTCTGCACTGAAATTGTTTTTGCGCACTAAAATAAATTGTGTAATAAAACAAACATCAAGCTGATAGGCAATATATAAGATGTCCATAGGTACTGTGATGTCACCCACTGGTGAATGAAATCCTCTTTTGAAACCTCGAGATGAGCGTTTTCCCTGTGCCCAGGGAAGGGGTGGAAGGTTAGGACGATTCTAAGGGCCCAGGCTGAGGAAGGGCCCAGAAGACCACATCCCTTTATTTTCTTATTTCTTTTCTCTTTTTAATATATATATTAAATGTGCTAGGGCCCCTCCTTCACATAATATGTATTTTGTCTATTTTGAGCATATATTTAATAATATTTAACAAATAATGTATTATAATAATGTACTGTTTATGACACACCCTTGCCTTTCACAATGGTTCATTCCACCCGTCCTACCAAGACATCTACGGTAGCTATGGTGGCTAGCATAGCGTCTCTTGCTATGATGCAGCTCAGACAGTGACAAATGCAGGCATGTCGCATCATACAAGGTATATTTATTGTGTTAAATTTTATCTGTGAAAAATGTAGAGGGCCCAGAAATTTTGGTTTCCATAGAGCCCGAAATTTCTGGCGGCACCCCTGCCTGTGCTATCGTCGTATGATGGAATTGACTGTGAACTGACTGTGAAACCACATACTTATTAACTAACAGTTTGTCAGTCCCACTTCATTAGACAATGGACATATCCTTGAATTATCCTCCTTTTGGGAAATTTACAAAATAGACTTCAGTATGACCCAAAATGAGTGACTGAGCTCATTAACTCGCCAGGAAAAGTGTTCACAGAGGTCAAGTCCAATGGCCTTTCTATTGGGGGGGATGCTTTTCCGTACCTGGTGGCTCTTCATAAGGCTGGTTAGTGGTCTCCAACTACTCCGGTAGCCTCAGTCATGGTGGCCTGTGCTTGAAGAAAACAGTTTTCTTTTCATCATGCAAGAATGATAACAATACTGCTAGCATGAAAACTGCAGCATTAACATTTCCATGAGTCCCTGCAAAAGCAGGCATAGTCTGCATGGCTGCCTCACTTGGGGCTGAAATATACTTTGCCTGAATCTCTTTTATTTTCATTTTTTTTTATTGTGGTTTTAAGTGTTTGTACTATTAGTCAGTGATTGTTCGTGCATCATTAACAAACACAAAATCAGACTTTTAATTTAAAGTATACTAGTACACAGGATTATAACATTACAATTTGCGTGTTTCTTTTTCCTAAAAAAAAATAAAAAATCATAAAACAAAAAAATCATTCAGCATTTTCCCCGAGTCATCCATATGTCACCTGAAGTGGTTCCATGCTGCACCACTGTATTTATCCCACAGCAGGATACCACTGCATACTACTGCATTAAAGTTGTTGGGGTTTTTTTGTCTTTTCATATTTAAGCAGTTTTAAAAGCAGCCTGTCAGAAACAATGGCATATCAGCTGTCATTCTTTCCTTGTGGTACATTACCAAGGGTATGTAAATGCAGCCATTGGAAATAAAATAATAACTGGGAAGTTGATTTCAGCTCCAAACTAAATGTGCTTCCTGATACAAACTTTTTTTCCTCCGCATTATGCAACGCACACTCACCTTAGCAGCTTTTTGTTGCTTCAGAACTTCGTCCAAAGTTGAGGGACCTGCAGTTAAATGCAGTAAAACTTTGGTCACACAGCGGTGGCTCTCTGTCTGCAGTCTCTTGCTCCAGCTGGTTGCCGTGTCTGTGGGATTAAGCGTGGAGCCGAGGGAAGCCGCAGTTAGAGCTTTGCTCAATACAGTAGCCATCATGGGGAATGTGAAGGGTGTAATTTTCTGTGGAGTGAGTGTCGGTGTCCCACGGGTGGCTCAGCTAGCTGATTTTTGGGGGATTAGCCAGCCATGGAGGAAAATCCAATTCTGCAAAGCGGTCCTCTCTCGCTGATCGGACCAACCTGTACCTCTTTCTTTTTCTCTCTTTTTCTTCCGTTGTCCAGTTTCAGATTCAGTTCACTCTCTTCTTTAAATCTCAACTGAATACTTCCTATACCTTACCTATTTTTTGTGATAATCTAATTCATGTTTCCCAAGATCCAACAGTAATAGAAATTTTAGAGATGCATTTAATTGCTTTCTTGTAGATTTTATGGAAAATAAATTCCCAGAATTATAATGAACAACAGAAAAGTAGATGGAGATGGAGTTTTAACAGATTTGACACAGTTGTGCCTGTGCAATGATAAAAAAATAACCTGCAACCTGCAGAATGCAATGCTGGTATTGAGTGTTTTTGATTAACGTTTGATTATCAAGAAAGAAGAACGAGCCCATTCAGTTTTTAACTGCCTTAATCTTTCTTCACGTTCTGTCTTTTTTTCCTTTATTGGTGTCCTCTACTGACCGCACCCCTCTCATGGAGGCCCTCAGAGCGTCCTTTGTCCTCTCATGTGTTCCCCCCCTCCCCTTTCTTTCTAATCAAATAGTCTCCATGAGGAAATGCCAGCAAATTATAGCTTCTATTCATATCTGATGGCCTATGAACTCTGTGTACAGTGTGTGAGGCGGTGGATTGGCTGATGGGTGGTACAGCGCTGGGTTAAACTGAAAAAGAGAGATTCGGGATTTAAGTTCTTCGGATGTGACAGAAGCAACAGCACATTTCCTGGTTGGGTTATCAGGCCTGCACACATGCAAACAGTCACGCACACACACACACACAAAAGCAATACATAACGAGAGTAAACTCAATCAGAGAAAAACACTCAAAATATGCATGAAAGCTCTGACATAGTCACACACTCACAAAAAAACACCAAACTGTATCTGCAGCAGACAGACACGTACAAATGCCGCACTGCATTATTACACAGATATAATCGGAAACAATCTTCTGGCCACATGTGGAGGCACATAGACACACACACACCCAAAACACACACTGTCAGACGTTTAATCTGGCCTCTGCAGTTGGATGGGAGCTGCGTACGACCTGCTAATTAGTGGCCAAAGGAGGCCTCTGTTTGTCTGCTCTCTTCCTGTTCAGCTCAGACACAAGTTTCTCTGTGTCCTATCGCTTCCCTTTAAGATAGAGAGCAAGAGAGAGAGAGAGGGAGGGATATGAATGAAGACCGAGTGTTTCTGTTTGTTTGAGGCACAGCACACACTTCTCTGCATGAAGCCCTTTTTTTGACCACATTTTAAAGCTTTTTGACCCACGCCACCACCTCCAGGGCCAAGCAGGAGGATACCACCAGAACATCAGGTAGCTAAACCTGTTGTCACCTTGCCGGACTAATTTCATCTCCGGATTCAGGTGCTCCTGGGCTTCTGTCGAAAGATTTCTTGGCACCGACTGTCCTGTTTGAGATAGGTGGGACATGTGCTGTAGAGAAATCTGCTAAAACTTTGTTGCTCTCTACAGTGCGTGCTTTCTTGTCTCCCTTTTGCTTACGTTTGTGTAGAAAAAAACAAGCACGTTGTCTGAGTTGCCTCCCATTTCTGTGCATTTTTCCTCCATTTGTGTGCGTGAGGAAATCCTTTCTCCTAACTTGCCGCACTCCCACTTCCTCTGCTTCCGTTCCTGAGCACAAAGTCATTTTCCTCTTCCCGCTCTGTCTCTCTGTCTCGTGCTCATCTCCTCGGGATTCGCTGACACAATCTCCAAAGTAAGTGTTGTTGAGTAGGATCCTGGCGTCCTTTTGATCTACCTGTGTTTTTCTCTCCCTTCTCTTTTTGCTGTCTGTTTCTGGTCTTATCCAAAGCTGTGGTTTTTATTACACCTGTCAGATTTGACCTCCTTTCTTTTGCTTTGTTTCTGCCAAAGCAGCCAGAGTGGACGCTGGAGATTGAACAGGAATAATAAAAGGTGATGTAGAAGTGAAAGAGAGAGATGAGGGCTATAAAAGCTTTACCTGATAGCAAAGGGTATAGCTGAAAAATAGGTATTTTTCAATACACTTACTGATTATATATATCTTTATTGATTTAAGGGATAAATTTAGGTACAGTTCTAACTATTGCCGTGCTTTCAGTCTTCACCATCACTGTTTTTCATTTTGTTTTTCCCCCTTCAAATCTAGTGGGGCATATTTTTTTTCTGGAGATTTTGTCATGTGCTTTTCTTTTGTGCATCTATTAATCAGTGTGACTCCGCTCGTAGTGTTTCAAAATCTCCGAAATCCCGAATGACATCCTCGTTGTTCCTGTGAACAAAGGAGACAGTGGCTGAGATTATTCATAGCTTTTCCCACCAAAATTTATCATGCGAATCATTTATTTTCAGATCACAACTGAATTTCCTATGAACTCTGACACTTCCTTTTACAGAGACAATGGTTCCACTTGTCTCTGTTTCGTTTTGAACCTCTGTTCACTTCCAGTAACCACCTTAACTAGGAAAGCTTTATCTTCGTTTGCTCTGAAGTACTGCCCCCTCCCAGCCTTGCGCTTCAGAGCAATCTCATGCATTTCCTGCCAAATCCGACCCACTGAAAAACCCCTTTGATATGGTTACATTCTTACGAGTAGTAATAATAACAATGATTCAACTGTACAGCAATTTTGAAAAAAAATAGATCCAGAATGCATTGCAGAATAAATTGAAATGGATCACAATAAAAAATCAAAAAGCTAATTAAACACAGTTAAATCAACAAGAAGTGCAGCATAAAACCTGGACAAACGGGGTGAATAATATGCGATAAGGTCAATACAATACAAATAATTGAATCATAATAGAAAACAACTTTACATAAAAATACGTTTTGAGGTATGACTAAATCTTTTCACGTCTGCAAATCCTCCTGGATACATTTTGTTGCCACACGGTGTTGATCGCTCTCCACTCAGCTGATTTTTGTAGCTGGGCGGCCTCATCGATGGAGATTTTACATTTTATTACACAAACTTTGCCGGATTTTCCAGAGTTTAAACATGTATGACAGTGATTACTACTCCACCTTTGTGTCTCCAGCAGTCATAACTTTTTAAGAAGATACAAAGTGTGCTCTCCTGAGTTCTTCTTGTAAAGCCATCCATGATTGCCAGGCTCCAACACAAAATGCCCAAATTCTTTTTGTAATGATGCCGCCTATGGGAGCAGCTAAGAGGGTCTGAAATGGAGAACGCAAGGAGAAGAATTCCTGATGTGTGAGAACAATTTTTCCCCTTAAATTAAGAACTGTAAGTTTGAAGTTTACTACCTGTCAGCAAAATGAGATATACCTCATATCATTCACATAACAGTGAAAATGATCTATGTCTGTATGTATAATTCTCTATGTGCTTCAACAGGATCACATGTTAAACTTCTGCCTTCTGTGATTACAATCATACTTACATTTAAAGCCAGGGTTGTTGCCACACGCCGTGCTAGATGGGCACAGGCTCCCCATTATTCAAATCCCAGTTATTTATTTATTCATTTTGTAATGCAAAAAAGTCAGCTTAATTTATTTAATCATTAAATTATGCCATCTACTTTTCAGCAGCTGCTGACTTGACAGACTAAATAGTCACTTCACGCTATTATACCTCAATTTTGATGGTTTTTGTTTGTATTATTGCATGTTCTTATTGCCTATCTTCCTTTTTCTTTTAAGAAAAAGTCAACTCCTTTTTTATTTAACATCAATCTAAACTAATCCGCCGCAAAAAGTAGAGCCTCTTAAAAAAATGTAAAAAGTGAGATTTTTCTGGGCCCCAGAAGATCAATACCGAGACAGTAAAAGTGTGACGGCGGTGCTTAAAGTCTTTGTCAGTGGGTCAGGTTTGTCAGCACTACACTGATTTGTGGCACGAATTTGGGAGAGTAGGCAGCTCTTCGGAAAACATGGCATCTCTTTCCAAGTTAAAGCAGTGGAGCTATCAGCTTTGTAACAGAAAGTGACAGCTTTAATGGGAATCTCAGTTGTGATTCGAAAACAAACAATGAGTAAAAACAAAATGAATCATTTTTGCCATATTCTCATTTGGATCCTGAATAGATGGGTTGTGTGAATTAGCCAAGTCTGTAAATAAATCCAGTGACAGCTCTCATACAGTCATTACAATGCATATGCTCGTGATGGGCACCGATAAGGGGGAAGGTGAGATTTACCATAACAAATCTCAAATAAATAAATAAATTGCATTCGTCTACCACACTTCTAGTTTCATATGATTGCCCAGGGTGAGGGATACCACTGATTGTTGCTGTGAGGTAGCCAGCCTGATTGCTGTAAACATACATATGGTGACACACTGCTTTATAAATGAGGCCTCAGGTTGTAAATGAATGCATACATGCAGAAAGGCAGTAATCAGGTTCTGCTTTTAGAAGCTAGTGCAGTAATAACGACACGTTTTGCTCCCTGATTTCTACTCATGACTGTGTAGTGACAGAATGAGTTTTACAATAGATCAATTTAGAGGCTGCTTTTTTTAAACTGTTCTGAATTGAATTATTTTCAATGGGAGAATATGTTACTGTTATATGTTTGATATGAAACAAGCTTTCATTTCTAGTATAAATGTATCACAAAAACCAAAAACACCTTCATACTTCTGTAGCTGTACCAATTTGAAATTGATCCAATAACTTTTGAGAAGTATCAGAGAAAAAATTAAAGTGTCAGCTCTACTGTGAAGCTGATAAAGGTTTAGGGTATAGTGGTATGTGGAAACCCATATGTGGTTATGGTATAGTACGGTCTTAAAATCAATGTGAACATGATTTGTTGCACCTTTAATGGGCAGATTCATCTTTATGTCTCAGAAATGGCTCTTGATGGCTCTGCCGGAGTGCTCTCAACCTTTCCTTCAGCTGTGTGAGTGAAATCTCTAGCTAACCAGGCTGTCACGTCAAATCTGTCAGCCGAGGCAGGGCCACCTGTGGACTGAAGGCGCATAAGTCTGACTGGGTCTCTATTAGTGGTAATGGCGGCCTAATCGAGTGCTGATGGAGATGGAAAAGGGGGAGAAAAAAATAAAAAAGAGCGGCTTTGAGTTTGTGGGCCTTTTAATGAAGTGGGGTGTGAAATAAATCCCAGACTGAGTGCAGAAGGTGTGAGCGAGAGAAATCATCAAAGGACTGATTGCTCTGTAAGCTAGAATGATTAATCAGTTTTGAGTGTGCTCAGTGTGTGATTGATGGCCTGGTGCAGTGTGGGTAATGTAGTAGCAGATGCTGACAAGAAGAGTAATGGCTGTTGAATTAGAAAAGAGATTAGGAGAAGAAGAAGGGAAAGATGAAGTCATTGGGTTTAGAAATATGTATGAAGCAATGCTGAGAACAGGAGCAGCCACACACACAGCGAAGAGTTCACCACTGATCCCATTAGGAAGAGTACAACTTGGGGAAGGTTGCCAAGTGACACTTCAGAAATGATGATGGAGTCTAAGGGAAAGGACAGACGTCCAGAGGCTGAGTCGCTGGAAAGAAATGTTTTGTCTTTTTGGCTGAAATGACGCTCGCCCCTGTAACCTTTTCCCCTGCTTCACATCACTCACTCTTGTTTTTCATTCTTTCTCAGTACACATCTGCCTCACAGATAATGGACCTTTTGGGCTTCAGCTCTCTCGGAGCCCTTTGGGGCTCAACCTTTTCACCAGCGCCGCAACAAAGTGCAATCTGAATTTTTCCTGAAATACCCAGAGAGCAGGGCTGTTATATAAAGGTCCCACAGAAACATTTCCTTATTTATGACTCTAAATTATTCAAATGAGAGCTGAGTTTCAAAATGCTGCAAGCCACATTTTGCTAAAAATCAATGATCTATTTAATTTAGTATGCAAATGACATCTTACGCATTTGGCAGTCTTTTTAGTCAGGGTGAATTACAATAAGACTCACAAATGCTTTCAACTGCACTTATTGAGAGAATTGAATGAAGAGTATACTGTAATTTCTATTAATGGGCAGATAAGAAATAATCAAGAAGAACCTTTTAAGTTTATTGTACAAGTTTGGATTTCTAACCTTTTCTTTTGTGGGAATGGGAAAAGCAAATCCAACCTGAGGTCTGTTAGCGGACTAAAGAAAAACCTAAGAGAGAAAGCAGAGGCTAAGAAGTTCATGTGTTTGATTAGGATAGAAGTTAAATCTGTGAATGGAAATAAGAACTCCCCAATTCTTCAGACCTAAACTTGTTGTCACTTAAATGAGATGAAAATATAACAATGACAAAAGTTTAATGTTTGCAGGCATATAATCGAGTTGGTACCTTTTGGCTAAGATATAATAGGTGATCATATAGTATACATCGCATGAAAAACTAAGTAGAGTCTTTGATTCAGCAGCATGTAGAGCCACCTTTAGCAGTCGTAAGTTGAACTTACCTTTCACATGATTGTGAAGGAATTTTGGTCCATTCTTCTTTACAGCGTTCAGTTCATTGAGGTTTGCGGGCATTAGTTTGTGCATAGTTCCCATCACAGCATCTCAATGAAGTTGAGGTTGTAAGATTCGCTTTGTCGTTGCAATTTGTGCTGTTCTTGGGATCACTGTCCTGCTGATGACCGAAGTTTGGACAAGCATTGGCTTTTAAACAGATGGCCTCACATTAGACACTAGAATACTTTGGTATATAGAGGAGATCATGGTCATCTCAGTGACTGCAAAGTGCCGAGGTCCTCTGGGTGTAAAACAAGCCTGTATTATTTAACCTCCACTATTTTGCTTGATAGTTGTTGTTTTTTGTTGGACTTGAACAAGCTACAATGTCAAGCAATGTCCTTGAAAGACAAAACCAAAATGGAGATGTTTGGTCACAATGCACAGCGCCATATTTGGTAAAAACAAATCTCGGCATATTAGTACAAACTAGAAAAAAATGCCGATATTTGTTTTTACCAAATATGGTGCTGTGCATTGTGACCAAACATCTCCATTTTGGTTTTGTCTTTCAATGACATTGCTTGACATTGTAGCTTGTTCAAGTCCAACTTTTCAAACCTAAGCTGTGCTGTCTTCAGCTTTTACTCCTCTCTTGTGTGGAGCCAGTTCTCAGTTTGAATTTGGGAGAAAGAAACCATCTCTGTTTTTAAGATTAGGCTTAAAATGTTCTCTTTTGATAAAGCTTATAGTTGGGCCTGGGTCAGGTGACCCTAAACCCTCCCTTAGTTACGCTGCAATAGGCCTAGGCTGCCGGGGGCTTCCCATAATGCACCGAGGGATTCTTTTTTGCACATTTTTGCAGTTATCAGAGAATTGTGTGACCTTGTGGTAAATTTGCTGATATGTCCACTCCTGGGAAAATTGTGGCATTCTGTTAACACACACCTGAATGTTCCAGACCAACAAACTGCAGAAATTTGGCATGCTGACTACGGTTGCTATTTGTGCTCTTAATTCCAGTGAAAGCAGTTAGGGTGTACCTCGTTTTTTCAAAGGCCTGTTTGAGTCCCGTGGAAAAGTTTTTTCACACAACTTGTTTGTCTTTGTGTTGAAGTTTTGCTGATTTCTTTTCTCACACTTGAAACCTCAGCTGGGATAAGGGTAAACTCTTGTACAAGGCATATCTTGAAAACCTTGCATATCAAGATAATCATTTACTTTGCTGCGGTTTTTACTCTGCATAACATTGGGTTTTGATTTATTTATAAATTTAATTTGCATTTCAAACAGAAAAACGAACCATTGAAAAATTCCAGGTTCATTCTGAATTTTTTTTTACCTTTCATGTAGGAACTGTCTTCTTTTTCTTAGTGACTTCTTTCCTCTTTTAAGTATAAATATTTTCACACCATGTGATCACACCCTGAAGGTATTGCACCATCAGAAGATCAGCAGCCTGCTCTCTCAACATTTAATAAGTTGAAATAAAGCTTTTGTATCCCTTTGTATGTTTGTATTTCAAGGTTAACGTTTGGCTTTGGTTATCCTATCCTATTATTAAAGGATTTTCATCACGTTCATGAGATTCGTCACATTAAGCCTTCAAACATTAAAGTAAAAACTGCAGTAATGTCACAGCAATTATACGGGAGAGAAGTTTTCTTTTTTGTTTTAAGGAAAAGTTTCAGGAGAGCCTTGTCGATCACAGTAATCACTGAGGACTAAAGCCCAAAGTGATTTTAGGATTTTAAAGAAATGAGGAAACTTCAAACTTTTCCCAACCCTTTATTTTAAGAGAAGTTCGGCCTCAACCTTTGATGATAATCCAATTGTGTGAACATGGTTGGACTTGAATGATAGCCTTAAGCTGAACTCACATTACTGAGCTGATGTGGTTATTTTCTTTTGTTGTTTGTAATGAAGCACCTCAGGCCAAGGCAAACAAAAAGAACTTTAGCCCTCTAATGGACCTCTTTTTGTCCTTTAAAAAAAATATTTCTGCACTTGCTTGATTTTAAAAAGTCACAAAATAAGAATTCCTTGCTGCACCCAATCAGAGGCTTCTTCACTTCCCTTTTCAAAGACTATTCATTAACATGACACATCATGTATGGGTCTCTGGAAGGGTATAATACCAGTTTGGCTGAAGTACATAATTAATGATGTAATTAGTGGTGTGTTTGTCTTATAATGAATGGAGTGCTACTGGTAGCTTCCAGTGGAATCATTTAAATAAAACATGTAAAATTATGGTGGTGTAAAGAAAAACAGCTATCAGATTTTTCTTGTTGGTGGCTGTTATGGTATGTTTAA
>VUQR01031607.1:4062-15580 GCA_015108515.1 Hemichromis elongatus | reverse complement strand
AGAGCTGCCGCTCACTGTGTACGGTAACCGTGTCTGCGTGTGTAGTAAATAAAAGTATGTTTGAAACTGTGAACGTGTCGTCGGGTCTGCCGTGGTCCGTTACAAACACATTGTTCAGAATATAAACTTGTAGTAAGATTTAAATTGATATTAAACCTGTTGGTAGCGGTTTGCAGAGACGCTCTTCTTTTGACCGTAAAGCATCCTGAAGACTCTTCGTCTCTCTTTGGGTCATCAGCACTGATTTTATTTCCCTGATTGTCAAGAAGTGTAATCAGGGGCTCAGGGAACCAGCACTTAGCTTCACACTGCAGAGTCAGTCCACCTCCCTCATCTGGAACAACTGAGAGTTTTGGCTCAGAAACGGCTCCTGTAAAGATATTAATTATTCACATTGTGGCCTTTGAACTTTCCAACCAACAGTTATAAAATATATCACCCCGGGAAACACTTTAACATGAAATATTATCTCATCTCTGTGAATCATAGGAATCATTAAAGAAGTTAAATGCAGCTCTGAACTTTGAGGTGACGTACCTACAAACAGCTCCATTGTTGCAATGACTTTTTTCTTCTTCCTGATAATCGCACACTGGTATTTTCCACTGTCACTTATCTGCAGGTTGGATATTACCATTGATAGGTTTCCATGGTGAAGTTCATTCCTGATGAGGTTTGTTCGGTACTGAAAGACTGGATTCTTCATCTCAAATGTCTCACATCCATCGCGGTACAGGAAGGCAATAGCTGGAAGAAACCCCTCCTTGGTCCACTCCACTGTTGGGACATCGCCACTAGGGGTGATGTTGCAGGGCAGGAGGACACTTTCACCTGCAAAGGCCACGATCTTTGGTACGACAATCGCTGGGGGGTTGCCTGTGAATATTAAAAAGAACAAAGCACAGAGGAACTAATTATTTGGTTGATTTAAAGAACTGAATCTACTAAAAATAATGTTTGTGTATGTGTGTGACAGCAACATGATTATTGTTTTATGCTTTAGAACTCATTTATTGCTCAAAAAGCACTAATACAAACATCAGGTCTCATCACAAGTGTTTATTCTCATGACACAATATAGTCCAACAAATCTGTTTTTCTAGTTTGATATTTTAAAATCTACACAGACCATGTTGGAGCTCAGTACTAAACCTTATGCTTAATTGCTTTTATAGATTTGTAATGTGCATCCTCTTCACCACAGATTACTAAAGCAGAAATCTCTGCGGTTGAAAAACAAGGCCAGTGCAGAAATGCAGCCTGCAGTAGCTGTTGTGGCAAATTAATGCTGGTTATAAAAGTGTGCCAGTGTATCAGACAGGGCCACAATTTCTTCATATGTTCTCAGCAGCAGACTCACAGTGACGTACTCCCAGATAGGTAAAAAGTCACACACAAATACACTGAAACAATTCTGTATATATGCAAGTAGTAAATTTACTTCAGTTTTTGTTTGTTTGTTTTTTTTTATAGCACGCATGGTAAAGGAAATCCTGTCATATGAGACTTCTTCAACTTCCTGCATGACACGAGTCACATGAATGCCGAGACCAACATTTACAGACATTTTTGCAATAAAAATGCGTGACAGTTTTGAAAACACGTTAAAAATCACAATAAACTTGTAGCACAATACACAACTGTGGCAGCAAATTCAGCGCCACACATTGCGCACATTGATGTCACAGTAAATTTCCGTATTTTGGAAACTATGGTCATTTGCTGTTTGCACACAAACAGCTGCGGTGTGATTTCCCTGCTGACTCCAGTCAGTGCTTTACGACAGGATGTCTGAAAGAATGGTCCATAAATAAACTTTGGAAGTGAGTGAACTTGCACTTGAACTGAATTGAGGAACTGGGTGTCAATATAGTCGAGTAAAAATGAACTTCCCCTTCAACTAAAACCGAGCTGTAATATTCAGACTGTGGGAAACCTGTGATAGAGAGAAGCGGAGAAGCTCTTTAACTGAGTACAACACAAATGCTGATGAGGCTGCATGACTTCACAACAATCAGACTGATGCTGACTACATCCGCTCATGCACGTGTAATTTGTCAATTTGATATATTCATAAACCAAGTTGAGTTGAACGTTTCTATTTACAGATAGAATCCTCACTTTTTTTTTTTGAAAAAAATTCCAGTAATATCGGTAAATGCATCTAAACAACGAAAATGAATTTTTACTAACTAGTACGGCACACGTTTTTCCTCAAAATGTAAACAAATAGCAGAAAAACATGCTGCTTTTATCGAAAGATCTTCGAAAGACGATCACATTCATATAACAGAATAATATAGAAACATCAGGAAAACCAAAGGTATTAAAGATAGATACGCGCTTTTACAGAGATTCTATTTTAACATTTGTAAATTGACTCGCAGAAAACATACATGCATAAATCTCACCTGTACAACAGGATGAAGACAGGACAGCAGCGAGCAGGAGCAGGCGGAGAAACTGCAGCGACCTGATCAAACAGGAACGAAAACAAAGTTTGTTGTCTGCGTCCATGGTTCCTCTTCAGAGCGCAGCAAACAGATGAAGCGGGTGAAGATGAAGTTCCGACTGTTCTATTTCATTTACAAACTAAGAAGTAGGCGGGACCAGGGCGGTTCGTTTCATTATAAAGTCTGATATATCTATCTATAAATAACGCTTAGTAGATCGATCTGAATTAACGATCAAAGTCTTATAAACGTAGGCTTCCTTTCATTATCTATCATGAGCGCATCATTATTATAGCATTGTAATGCTTGATGGTGTAGCGCGTTTCTACTATACTGACCACTCACACTCAGTGAGTGGTTGTTACATTTACAAGATTCAAACTAGTAATTCTATCTAAATAATGTCATGTTTCTACGGTGAACGTAGTTAAATCATGTAGGATCTGCATGAAATTCAGCAACTTAATTTATTCTTGTTTAGATGACACAATCTAATAAGAGTGGTTACTTGACTGGACTCAAGAAATTCAGACGATCACACAAGATTTCAAACCACGGGAGAATCACTGGAGTTAGAAGAGGCAGAAAAGCACACACACCGTGTATATGCTATTGCTATTTATTGTGGTTTAACCTGTCAAGGATAAAAGTGTACAGAAAACTATTGATCGAGCCTTGTAATCATAGCTTTCCTACTTTAAAAAACAAACAAACAAACAAAAACTGGAACGGCGGCTTCGTGGCGCGGTGGTTAGCATCTGTTGCTTCATAGCAAGAAGGTCCTGGGTTCAAATCCGCAGTCTGGCTAAGTTTGCACCGGTTCTCTCCGGTTGCTCTGGTTTCCTCCCACAGTAACGCGGTTGTTAGGGTTAGGTTCATTGGTGGTCATTGGTGATTCGAAATTACCCACAAGTGTGAATGTTAGCCCGAATTTCCATGATATAGTGCCTAGCTATTATATCTAGGGTTTTTATTTTATTCTTTTACTTATTTTATTGACTTCTCCTGATTGTTCTATCTGCTATGTTTCTGTTGTTTTATCTTTTGTATTATCCTTTCGTTAACTTTATGTGCTACCTCTGTACAGCACTTTGGTCAGCTCTCATGCTGTTTTTAAATCTGCTTTGTCAAATAAATGGTTTTAATGTTCATTCAAAGAGTTTTTTTGTTTTGTTTTTTTTTTAGTGCAGAGGCTTTATATAGTACCATATGACTCATTCACCCATTCACACACAGTCATACAATGACTATTTTAAACCTAAGTGCTTTCTGTTTCAACGCTGGCTCATCCCTTACATCCCTTACCCGATTACTGTCAAGAGAAAGAGAATGAGCTGCTGCAGTAAGTTGGAGGTAACAAAATCAATATGTACAAACTGCAAATACAATATGATCCCCTTTAAATACTGTCCAGAATGAGTGTTAAGGGGGTGTGCACTCTTCTGGTTAACCAGTGTGATGCGACTGAACTGACTCATAACTTTTTAATTTTCTAAATCCAGACTGTAACAAATTTTCAGTTATTGCCATAAAACAGCTATTAATTTAATCTCAATAACATTATAACAGGGCAGCTGTTCTGCTATCAGCAGCTTGAACCTAAAGTGTCATGCTTTAATTTAAAACCCTGACTCTGAGGTAAATCACTACCATAAAACAATTACATGAAACTGAGCGAGTGAAACTGAAATAAGAAACTGCACAACCAAAGCTGTCAACATATTTCAGGCTTACATAGCGAACTTCATAATTTACAAGGCTCAAAAACAGGAGGTCAAATGATTCTAGTGAAACAAAAGGCTGGTTTAAGTGGGAAAAGGGTGAAATTAAGTTGTGTTTTTATCCAATTTTGTCATCCTAAAGGAGGTAAGGAAGGCTGTTAGGTGTGTTTAGTAAATCCAACTAAATGAATAAAGATTCGTGTGTTTGATTATATCAGCAGGTAACAGCATACAGATATGCTTTACAGATTAAAAACAACTGTCAGCTTCATGGAGGATTCAAACCCAGCACCTACTAATAAAAGTCAACTTGGTAACAGCGACACTGAGAAGTGTGACACCGCTTTTCTCTCTCACACCTTTCCCTGTCAGCTAATTAAACAGATGCAGTAAATGTTGACGAAATGATTTCCTAAAATGATTGTATTCATGGTTAAAGTTGTGTTGTGTGAAACAACTAAAACAAGGTGCGTTGGCACACAGAGAATTAAAGGGCCAGATTTAAATAATACAAGCAGTTGGTTAATATTTTAACCAAACAACAGTGTGTGTCATGTTAGTATGTTTGAATGTGAGTGTGTGCACTCTGTCTTGCCCTCCGTCTCAGCCTGACATCTACTGGAAATATCTGCTTAGTGTCCTAAATGCCAATGCCGTCCAGCTTTAATGTCCACTGAGGACTTTTTAAATGGGGGTCATTAAAGAGAGATGATGTTGTTACCTCATTACTGCTGCCTTTGGAATAACAGGCAGCGGTAATAAAGTGCCATAAATTCATTTTCTGACATGATGCTAAACTCGGGTTAAAAAGTGTCCCATAAGTTTCTTTTCTACATAATCGTTGCTTAATATTTATTTCCTAGAGAGGACTGATCATATAAGCCTGAGTCGGACCAAATCATACCCTTTTTTTATTGCATTTTATACTAAATAAGTTCAGTGGGCCCATTGTGTTGTACCTTAGAGATAGCTGTCAGGTATGACTGAGCAGGGTAGCCTAAAATAAAAAGAAAGTTAAAACAACACTTTTAAACTTTTTGACAGTCTAACATCACCATAGTGGTGAGCGCAGGCAGGGAGCCTGTGAGGGACTGCTGTGAAAACCCTGCCGAGTCTTTGTTAACTGGCCAAATGAACATCCCACAAGTTGAACTCACTTGATGCTAAACTCAGGTTAAAAAGCGTCCCTTTGATTTTTTTTTTTTGAGCGTTTAAAAAAACAAAAACAAACAAACAATAAAAACAGCACCATAGTTATTCTCTAAATGGGATGTAATAACACCAAATGTTGAAGACCTCAATTCTTATGAATTGATCAAGAGTTTGCTCCTAATAATATAATAAAACTTCTACCTTTTAAATCTTTCTTCCACAGCTCGCAAAGTTTTCAATCATATACCGCTTTTAGAGTAGTCTGGTTTTATTTAGTCTCCATGCACAAAGACTGGGGCAGCATGATCAATGTTTTAACAAATGTAACTTTTATAGTAGGAAACTGTACAAAACCCCAACAGTCAAATCTCAGTAATAAAACAAATGCAAAATATCATCATTTATAAACATCACATTAAAGACAGAAGTGCAAAACCACAAGTTACAATTTTGTACCCAGCAACAAAGTCCCAAGAATGAAAAGGAAACACTTAAAGAATTTGTGCTTTTTTATCAGAGGGATGAAAAAGCTGTAAGGCTGCAGTAACAGAGGCTCTCAATACAATTCACACTTTTACATTACTGTAGGATCTTCACTTTACAATATAAAGCACCTTGAGGCAATCTGTTGTTGTGATTTGGCACTATATAAATATAATAATGAATTGTATTGAACTGAGAAAAGATATATATAGATATACATATATAGAGATATAGACAGACAGACAGACAGATGTGTTCAAATAGTACTCATTTTAAATGTTTACATTTCCTATGTCAGTGCTTGACTTTATTTGTTCATAAAGTCAGAACAAACTGTATGGAAATGGGGATAAATCACTGATTAGTGTGTGAAACATGCATACACACAACACATTTGTGTCTACATTCTGGTAATAAACTAGTAAATGAGGGTCAGTCTGACCCAACCACTGCGACTGAATGTCAGCGTCTTCCAGGAATCGTACTGTTCAAGCACTCAATCCAACAGGTGTAACTGAGAAAATGCTTAAAAAATAAAGGTTTGTGCAAGTTAAGACTATCAAGGTGGTTTCCCTTACTTATTTTGAGTTTCTATTTTATAAAGAGACTGCACTAAAGCTTTTCTTACAGTCTACTTTGTGTAACAGATATTAAAATATGGATCAGCCTCCAGCTGCAGAGGTTTAGAGTAATCTGCTATGGATAACTTAGATGCTCAAAACTGATGATCCAGACGGCTTTAGAGGCCCAGTGGGATCAAGAATTTTGTAAACATACATTCATTTTCCTTTTTTCTTTTTCAAACCTCCTGAACTCCCATCTAACTGACAGCTTTTACTCAGATTCAATCACTAACCTCAGATGTTTTGTTTCATTTATACAAATTTTAAAGCTGCCTGATCACATTTGGTTATCCCTCTTTATCCAATCAGTGGATTTTCATCTTCAGATAAATCTGCCAGGACACCGTAGGGGTTGCCCGAGAGAGTATTCCTGCGTGGAGACTTTGTAATACGAGGCCGTTTCTCAGACAGACTCGTCGAACGGGTAGGAAGCTTTTCTGATGAATCTGGAGGAAGATTGAACGACGTAGCATCATTAGCTATTGAGACATGACTGCCATGACTGCTTCGTTTCATCTGCGGGCTGCGTGTTTGTCCTGAAGCAGCAGGTTTTAAGTCCTTGGTCTGGGAGAAGGAGGCAGATTTTGGAAGGCTGCCTTTGGGTGATGATGCTGGCTTGACGGGCTTGCTTTGGTAGGGAGACTTTGGTGGGGGTGGGATGTCACGTTTAGAGGTGCCTGGTGAGTATACGGGGTTATTTGTAGACTGGCTGGACTGATGTGCTGGACTTTGGCTGGATTTGAGGTCATTCAGCTCTTTAGTTAATCGGTTGATCTCATCTTTCAATTTTTGTCCTCCCACTGTATGAACACAAAAACCTATACAGTTAGCACTTCCTTCACTCCTGACAGTCACTGATCTTAATTTAAAAATAGTTAATAATAGTTAAACACAAAGGCTTACCAGACAAACCTCTCTTGTATAAAAAGAACACAATAAAAGCGCAGATTACTGTGACCACAATAGTTGCCACTACAGCTCTTGTGATGATTTGAGTGGAGGATTCCATGCATTCACCTGAAACCATTAAAAAAGATCAAGCATGAACAACGGGATAAAAAATAAAAATCTTTACATGAGGAGATGACCACAACAGCTTGTTTTCTAAGCTGCTTTTAAGTGATTGTTACCACCAAGGCTTTACATACCAACACATAATAGTATAAATATATAAATACAATCTGGACCTTACCAAGTTTGAACTTAACTTCAATGCAAAACATGTGTCTTTATTTATTTAATAAAAATTAAGACAAAATGCAAAAGCAGTGAGTGGAAAACCAAAGTACGCCCTTAATGCCTCCATGGTAGGGTAAATAGCTAACTGCACTTGATTAATTGATTGGAGCAATAAAAGTTTGCAGGTCTGGAGCATTCAAGTGTGTGCTAACACAATGCTACAACTCTGCCACGAGTAGACATCCCAGCAAATTCACCCCAAAGTCAGACCAACGGGCAGAGGAATTGCAAAAAAAGAACAGTTGCAAATAAACTGAAGTCCAAGACGGTGCAAAAGATTATTGGCAAATGAAAAAAGTTCAGGACAGCTGCCAGTCTAACAGGAGTGAACGTCCCTGCAAATTCACCCCAAGGCTCAGCTGGTATAAATGCATTAGGATAATGATCCCGACACAGCAGCGGATCTGCAGCAGAATGGCTGAAAAAGAATTAAGGCGTTGCAACGGCCCGGTCTAACTCCACAAGCCAAACTGACTCAAATGCTGTGGTGGGACCGTAAGACAGCTCTGAATATACAGCTGAGACAGTGTAGTGAAGAAGAGACCAAAATTCCCCCAACAACACTGTGAGACACTGATAAAGTTGTACATAACGCAATTACACCAAGTTATTGCTCCCAAGGTGGTTTCAAAGCTACTGATTCATGGGCTGTGTGTAGTTTTAAGCTGCTTATGCATCTTAATTTCTGTTAAATAAATAATCACACGATATAACATGTCCTGTTGCTGTTTATCTCTGGTTGTATTTACATAATTTTAGAAATATTCAAAGAAATAATTAGAATAACTGCTTATGTGTAGTACGTATGCATGAAGCCACATCAGTAATGCAGTGTTAGAACATATATTAACAATTTATCAGGGCTGTCAACATTAATCGCGTTAAAATGGCGTTAACCCGGTAAGGCTCCGTTAGCAAGTTAACGCAGATCGCCCTTTGTGTGGGGCTGGACGGCGCTAACGCGTTAATCGAGCTAGCGCGGGTAGCTCTGATTAACGCGTTAGCGCAGTTTTGCGTTAATGCCATTTTAACGCGATTAACGATGACAGCCCAACAATTTATACGTTTGTTTCTTAACATCCAAAATATAGTTTATGTTTATTTACTGAGATTCAATGAGTAATAGTTTTTAATCTAAATTTAAATATTTATTCATCATGCTATATTCTCTGTATCAATGAACAGCTGGATGGATTCTAAAGCACAGACATTAATAAAAATGTTTGTAATGCAGCTGATCCAGATGTTTGTTAAGGCGCTGGTGTACCTGGTATGTAAATCTCTGAGTCCCTGGTTTGGTTTATCTTAGGCTGGTGGACTCTGCAGGTGACCCTGAGATTAAAAGACACACATTGAAGATTTATTCCTTTGACATTCTAGAAAAAGAAGAATGTGTGCACTTGGAAAATCTTCTGAAAACATATCCCACTTAGCCTAAGTAAATGGCCCAGATTATGATTTTAGAATATACAGTAAATTAACTTCAGGCTTGAATATTAAAATTGAAATGAAACCTATTGGTAGCAGTTTGTAGAGTCACTCTTCTTTTGACTGTGTGGCACCCCTGGGGTTCATCATCTCTCTTTGGGTCGTCAGCACTGATTTCATTTCCTTGATCATCAATAAATGTAATAATAGGCTCAGGGAACCAGCACTTAGCGTCACACTGCAGAGTCAGTTCACCTCCCTCACCAGGAACAAATGAGAGTTTCGGCTCAGAAACGGCTCCTGCAAAAGTAAGAATTATTCATGCTGCTTAGAATATGTAATGAAATCTGTAAGATGAACTTCTGAGGGTGTTTAGAGAAACCTAAACTTTTGCAGACCTCCAAAGTAAAGAAAAGGACTTTGGGCGGATTAAATGCAGCTCTGAACTTTGAGTGGACGTACCTACAAGCAGCTCCAGTATTGCAATGACCGTTTTCTTGTTCTTAATAATCGCACACTGGTATTTTCCACTGTCGCTTATCTGCAGGTTGGATATCACCATTGACAGGTTTCCATGGTGAAGTTCATCCCTGATGAGGTTTGTTCTGTACCGAAAGACTGGATTCTTCAGCTCAAAGGTCTCACATCCATCGCGGTACACGAAGGCAAAATCTGGAACAAACTCCTTGGTCCACTCCACTGTTGGGACATTGTTGCTGGCAGTGATGCTGCAGGGCAGGAGGACACTTTCACCTGCAGAGGCTACGATCTTTGGTACATTGTTTGCTGAGGCTGCTGTTCCTGTAAAGAGAAGAAGGGATAAAACACGGAGTAGGTCATTACTGTGTTTTAAAAAGAATTCAGCTAACATCTTTTAACTGTGTAGCGACCCTGCTTTGTGACTGCTGAGCTTTTTCATTAACTTTAAAGTATGCAAGGGTGCAGCTTCTTATTAGGCTACGTCCACACTACTGTATTTTCGTTTGTAAACGCATCGTTTTGTCTCCGTTTTGGCCTCCCGTCCACACTGAGACGGAGTTTCTGGTCAGGAAAAACGTAGCTTCAGATGCTGCTAATCACTCAGTTCTCAGGCAGTTTTTCTGCTTGGCTCTGGTTGATGTAAAAGAAAACTGACTAAAATAGATGAAGATGCTGCAAATAAGGAATATTTTATGTGGAAAGGTGCTAAAAGACAAGAACCAAACCATGAAGATAAAACAGAATAGTAAACCCTCTTTTACATTTTTAACTAAAAGAAAGACTACAAATCTACTAGTAGGGCCCCTACAAATAAGAAAGATAAGGGACCACCAATCTGCTCTAAACACATATCTGTATTAGAATGAAAGAATTTCTGGCTCGTAAATCGTTAAAGCGACGTAGAAAGTCATGCACATGTGCAGCGAGGATACGAAAAGTACATTTACGTCTGTTTTATGTCAACTACTTCTGCATTTTTGTCCTTGTAAAAGTGCTGAATCTCTGGAGTTGCACAAGTCTGCACAGCATGCGTCACGAACAGAGACAAACATTTACAGCTACTTTCAAACTCTTTAACAGAACGGGGATACGATTACGGGAACGGCAACATGTGTAATGTGACAGGCCACATTTAGTAGGAAAGGAGGAGGGGTGTTTACCAAACATGCCACTAATATACCAAAAACATCCTGTGAACTTGTCACTAACTGTCCTGCACACGCCCATAAATACCAGAGCAGTCACATACCTACAGTACAAGACAGTACAATGGTTTTAGATTGTTTTGCTGTCATTGTTCTTAGGATTACTAATTTGTATGTAATCATATATTTCAATGTATGTTCTTATTATATTTGTCCAATCTGCAATTATACCAACATGACTTTCCAATCTCTGTGACTAATAAAGACTTTGCTATCTGGTCTTATCTTATCTTAATTAGGTTTCACACTTGGCATCAAGAACTGCAAACAAGCTTTTATGATCCATTTAAATCCGATTAACATGCTGTGACACGGCCTTAAACAGCTGTTCGTGTTGGGAAACCCTCCAGTCTGATGCCAAACAAAGGTGGGCCGCAATTCCCCCCCTGGCAAAGTGAAACTCTCCCTGCCAGTCATCGAAACTAAACACTTCGTGTTTTTACCTTTTAATTCTTTTGACAAATGCAAACATCTGCTCGCTGAAGTCGACGCTTTTAACACATATTAGATGACAGAAGATCACACTCATGTTAGCGGCATTAATGCAGCACATGCAGGGATTCACCGTTAAAGCCTTAAGGCTTAAAAGTCGTCGCTTTTAACCGCAGGCCTGTGAGATCGTTATCAGCTTCTCAGATATACCAACTTCTCTTTTCGAAACAAAGTACTGCGTATATGGGATGTTTTATGATCTTATACGTTTTGTCTTTTTTTTTTTTTTTCTATAGGCTATT
>VUQR01031602.1:24675-35380 GCA_015108515.1 Hemichromis elongatus | reverse complement strand
GTTGGGTGTCATCTGCATAGCAGTGAAAATGTATACTATGTCTTCTGATGATACTGCCTAAGGGAAGCATGTATAATGTAAACAGAATTGGTCCTAGCACTGAACCCTGTGGAACACCGTATGTGACCTTAGTGTATTGAGAGGATTCTCCATTTACATGAACAAATTGCAGTCTATTGGATAGATATGATACAAACCACTGTAGCGCAGTACCTGTAATACCTACACCATGCTCTAATCGCTCTAATAGAATATTATGGTCAACAGTATCGAACGCTGCACTGAGGTCTAGCAGGACAAGCACAGAGATGAGTCCACTGTCAGAGGCCATAAGAAGATCATTATCATCAAATAAGACTATTTGATTTACCTTTCTCACTTTAAAAACTTTAGTTAATGTGTAATATTTGCCTGGAGAAGATTGTCAAGGAATTCAATTTTTCAACAAAGCTATACAATGAGTGTTTCTATTGTATTGACCTATTCTTCTTATCAATAGTACTAATAGACTACTGACATGGTCTGAAAAGCCCCTTAGATGATGTTAATAAGACAATACTGTATTTAGCAAAGAGTTTGGTAAATGTTTTGTCTCAGCAAAGGGTGATTTTTTTTTTGCTAGTAGTAGTAATTTTAACAACAATAATATTAATTTCAAAGTCAATGAAGGATAGTGTAATTAAATTATTCAATTTTAAATGACAGAGCAGATGACACTGTAAGACCGATATATTGCATTATATAAAGAGTAATTAGCATAAAAAGATAGCAAGTAGGATTGCTTTGATAGTCTCGAGTACTTTGAAAGTCTTGTGGTTTGCTCGTTTAATAAAAACTGATTTACGAATCAATTATGAATTTTATTTTCTTTTTTTGTACAGTGGGTTTTAATACATCACAAGTTAAGAGTAGTAAAATTATTATTTACCGCTTATGAAGATCATGATCTCAATAGCCTACACAGTAACATATTTCAGTTAAATAGTTTTACAGCAGTTTTCATCACATGAAACTTCGGTTCCTCAATCTCCCCTTTCCTTCAGCAGTCTTTAAAGTGATCTTCAAGTTGTGTCACTTAATGTCAAGTCTTGTAAGGCTGATAATTTGTAAGGCACTTTAGATTCAAAGCACTGCCAACACCTTTCAGGGGTAAAATGAGAAAGGAGATTGCAATGGACTCTGCCCCCTTTCCCAGGGACAGTAAATCTATGCCGAGTGTACTCGAACTGTCTTTGATCACAACTAGTGTTCAGAATATAACACATCTTCGTTCTTCACAGAATCTGTTACAGTTAATGTCATCCTCGTTAAAATTTTAACTTATTCCTCAAAGTTTCATATTATAATATGAAAATATGGAATGCAAGATACACAAGGAAACCACATGGTTTTATCTGTGTGAAAGTTCTCAGTCATCCAGGGTCATCATAGTCTAAGGAGCTTGGAAAGAACTGTTTTCCAAGGCGCTGTCTTCTTGTAGTTGTTTTTTGACAGTCTTTACTGTCTCAGTTGTAGGCATACCACAAGAAAGTGCTAGCCAGAAGACTCAATTTTGCCATTTCTCCTCAACAGTTGCCCATAGTGGACCTCATCACAGCTGCAGAAACTGGGATTTAATTTAGGGATTTAATAAAT
The DNA here is from genome assembly GCA_015108515.1 of Hemichromis elongatus. Taxonomy (NCBI): domain Eukaryota; kingdom Metazoa; phylum Chordata; class Actinopteri; order Cichliformes; family Cichlidae; genus Hemichromis; species Hemichromis elongatus. The sequence goes on along the minus strand of VUQR01031602.1, from coordinate 33,745 downwards.
GATCACAAACAAAAGCAGAGCAAATCAGGATGAAGGTTTCAGTCACCCTCTCCACTGCAAAAAGTTCCTCTGTCTAAACTCACAATACAACAAATGAGGGCCGTCGCTGAGCAAAGACCACAACATCACCATATTCCCAGCTGACAAGGGGAGGTGCACTGTGGTTCTAAACACAACGGATTACCACACAAAAATTACTACACTCCTCAGTGACAACAATACCTATGACCCCACAAGCAACTACAAAAAGAAAGTTATCACTTGCCTTTAAAATCTTGAAAAGGACAAAAACATTGACCACCCTACATATTGTCTATACCCAGGGGATGCTGTACCCATGTATTTGTGGACTTTCTAAGATCCATAAAGAAGGTGTCCCACTCAGATCAGTTGTTAGCAGCATAAACCCAGCAGCCAATTACAACATTTCTAAACACCTTGCTAGCATCCTTGTGAGGAACACCCCACATCACATCAAAAACTCCACCGACTTCACTGACAAGGTCCAGAAACCTACCCTGGATCCAAATGAAACTATGGTGTACTTTGGACTTGGAAGATAGAACTAACCTCTCTGATCAGATTTGCACACTGTTAGACCTCTGCCATACCACCACATATTTTGAATACGAGTGTTTTTACAGACAAAAACATAGATGGGCCATGGGCTCCCTGGTGTCACTAGGGGTGTCCAAATTCATCGGCTGCATCCTCATGAGGACCCGGCCTTCACGATCTACGTGGGCTGGGTACTCATCAGGCCGGGTAGGCCGGAAGTGAGCGGCTGGTGAATTTGGACGGTCTAGCCAGCTGTCTCAGGCTACGTACACGTGTATTTTTGAAAACGGAGATTTTCTGTTTTTGTTTTAGTTAAAAAAAATTCCGTCCACACGTGCAGTTTTGGAAAAAATATCTCCGTCCACATGTAAATGCTAAAAACTGATTTTTTGAAAATCTCCACCCTGGCAGGAGTTCTTAAAAATCTCCATTTTCAGTGACCTAAAACGCTGTGTACGTGTGGACATAGCCGTCTGCTCCTCACTATCATATAACAGGACACGGGAGTAAATTCTCCATCATCTCACACTTTTTGACGTTTATTCAGCTGTAATCTCAGCCAAGCCGATTTACTCAGGAAGAAATAAAACACTGAAAAAGGCCAAACAATAACACGTTTAAGTTATCTAAGGCCTAGTCCACACGTAGCCGGGGTTTTTCAAAAACGAATATCCGCCCCTGAAAAAACTTGCGTCCACACCGCCTCGTTTTTAAAAAACAAAGCATAAGGACATTGTTAAGCACATTCATTGACATGCCAGAACTGTAGGCGGCAGTAGTTCCCCGTATCCTATCCAGTCAGGTTAACTTTTTGCCTTCCTGCTTACGTTCAACAAAACATGAAACATGTAAAAATAAACAAGCAAAAAGCGCTTGGACAATTGATGACGCGAGTGCAGCTCTGAGGGCATCCATGCCGTAGTGCAAACACAGGTTGCAAACCTGACGTCAGCATTTGTGTCGCTGAAAGTGACGTTGTGGATCCTAAAACTCCGTTTATGTCTATCCACACGCAAACGCTGGAAACGGAGAAAATGCAGATCACTTTGGCCGGAGTTTTTACAATGATCCGTTTTCGTGCCACAAAACTGTGTTTCCGTGTGGATGACAGGCCGAACCGTAGAAAAATACCTTCGTTTTGGGAGATCCCCGGCTACGTGTGGACAGGGCCTAAGTGATTTCATGTTTAACCTGAGTAGCGGAAGACCGTGGCGGGAGTTTGGTGTTCTCGCCGGCTAGCTACTGGCTAGCTATCGAGCTGGTGGGGAACAGGCATCTCCAAAACCGTCAGAGCACGTTTGCAAATATGTGATGTCTTGATAAACCGAGTAGATATTTGAAGTTTACACAGCAACATTCTCACCTAAAAATATCCTAAAAGTTTATTTTATGACCCAGAAAGAGTAATAAGAGCAATATTAAAAATTAGTAGTGGCCGCCATTGTTGGAAACTTGAATTTGCTGGGCCGCGCTATGAATTATGGGATATGGTGGGCCACGAAGGATACACCTGACCAGTGCTCAAAATCTGGAGAAATGAGAACGCATTTGTTGGCCGAATTCTGAGGAGTCTACGAATTTGGACAGCCTACGTCGTGTCGCTGTGATGTAATCGGTCTACAAATGCGGAATCATGAGGATGCAACCCATGAATTTGGACATCCCTACTGATTTTAGCCAACCTTTACATAGAGGAAGTGGAAAGAAAGGCTCTTGGCTCTACCTAGTACCTAGCCACTGGTACAGATATGTGGACGACACCTCAAAATCAAAACCCAAGAAGTAGAATCCTTCGCTGCTCATATCATCACTGTGGATAAAAACATAAAGACACAAGGGATTACTGTTTGCTATTCCTGAACTGTGTCGTGCGCATCGAAGGGAATGGAAACCTCAACACTGACGTTTACCGGAAGCCCACACACACGGATCAGTACCTCCTCTTTGACTCCCACCACCTTCTGGAACACAAACTTGAAGTAATCAAGACCCTACAACACATGCAGAAAATGTTCGCTCTAAGCCTGAAGGGAAAAAGAACACACACATGTAAAGGAAGCTCTTTAAACATGTGGTTATCCTAATTGGGCTTTCAACAAGTCAGCAAAGATGCACAGAAAAGAAGATCAGACACTAACTAGGGAGGATCAGTAAGACAAATGCAACAACATTGTTATCCCCTATGTAGCAGGTTTATCAGGAACCATTTTTTATCTATTGTGAATCTATTATTTATAGCAATTTTTTGTTTGTAGTGAAATTTTGTGTTGCTGATGACAAATTAAACGTAGGTCATAGTGGTGTTTTGAGCAAAATGCTAATTGTAGCATGGCAGAGCAGGATGGTCAAAATAAAATACTCTTTTGCTGATATGTAGGAATATTTACCAATTGTTGCAATTGGTTTAGTAGGTATTTAGTAATGTGATTGGATTGGATTGGATAAAAATATGAATCAAACCAAAGTTACTTCTATACATCCTGAGGGATACATGGCAACCCATTAAACAGATTTCAAGAAATGTAACTCAGAATCCCAAATGTCAATTTTGTGATGATGTTATATTAGAAGTCATTAAACATGAGTGCCTGTAAATCTCTATAAAGAAGATGTTTGAGTGTCTTTTAAATTACATAAAACATTCTTATTTTCTGGTGACTATACCATGATGCTAGTGCAAGGTGGGTTTTCCATGGATTGGACTTGTTTGTCCAGCACATCGCACAGATAGTTGATTAAAATGACACCTGGGGAATTTAGAGGTCAAGTCAACACCTCAGACTTATTTTTCTCCTCAAATCATTTCTGAGCCATTTTTGCTTTATGGTACATTATCCTGTTGAAAGAGGCAACAGCCATCAGGGAATACAATTTCCATAAAAGGGTGTACATGATCTGCAGCAGTGCTTAGGTAGGTTGTAAATTTCAAAATAACATTCACCTTGATGGCAGGACAGAAGGCTTCCCAGCAAAAAACTGCCCAAAGCACTACACTGCCTCTGGCCACTCAACTTTTCCCCATACTGCATCCTGATGCCAGATGTTCTCCAGGTAAGTAATGTACACACATCTATCCATCCACATGATATAAAAGAAAATGGGATCATCAGACCAGGCCACCTTTTTCCATTGCTCTGTAGTCAAATTCTGATGCTCACATGCCCAATATTGGCACTTTTGGCAGTAGACAGACATGGTCACACTCACTGGTCTGCAGCTATGTAACCGCAATTCTAAAAAACTGTGATACCTTGTGTATTCTGACATCTTTCTATCAGAACCAGCATTAACTTAAAAAAAAAAAAAAACTATCCATGTGCATCATGAGCATGGTTGCCCATGACCTTGTAGATAACCACAACTGTCAGTGTTATTCACTTCATCTGTCAGTAGTCGTAACGTTATGTTGACAAACATAAAATAGTATTTTTGCAACAACAAGGTGATTCCCAAATAGCTATTAGCCAAAAGTCTCAGTGGAAGGGTTTCTGTCAATAAGCCGTTCTTAAGGAATATCTGTGAAAATCCAATGAATACAAATTTGAACATTCACTATTTATGGAGTAGTGTCAGTAACAACAGTGAGTGTGTAAAGCCGTCTGTAAAACACAGTGGTGGCTCCATCATGGCTTGGGGCTGTTAGGATTCTTTTCAAAATTTATGGAATTAATTTTGACAAAAATTTTGATAAAAATCTGGCAGAAAAATACTGTCAGATTTTTATCCAACATTAAATACCATTAATGGTGTTACATACTGAAAAACACAATTTTTAAGTATGACATTTATCCAGACGACACTGAGAGTAAAAGCATAACTGGAAGGAAGAATGCAATGGAAAAATATCCTGTTTTCCTTTTTGGGGATGTCCCAGTAGTGCAAAAATGTTTTTGTTATGTGACATAACATCATATTTGATACTTGGAGTTCTGATGTGCTTGCACATTTTGTGAAAAAAAAAAAATCCATTTTATTTTATGTTTCTCTGCATCAGAGATACCCTGACTGCGGTTATAAAAGCAATTTCACCTCCTGTGTCTAAAAACCCTCAAAGAGTAATTAGCCAGAGACTCCCACCAGCACCCAATTATCTCATCAATTAAGTTTCTAAAAGCAAGTGAGAACTTAATTAGGGAAGTATCTATATTGGTAAGATGATCAATCCCAAAGCTGTCAATCCCATAAGAGGTGACCAAAGGTCTGGACCACCATTGTGTCTTTCTCACCCTAATGAAATCCCTTTCTAAATTCAGCAGTATTGGCAATGCAACTCCTCACTGGCAATGTCAATGATACCATAAACCAAATTTATACACACACACACACACACACACACACACACACCCCCCCCACACACACACACATACATATATATATCTATATATAGCTATACTTTTTTAATTTGCACTTTGAACCCATGTTAACCTTAAATTAATGTATGCCTTATCTATGTCAATCCTTACCTGATATGCTATGAATGTTCGGGTTTGGAAATTAGCCAACACAATCTGAATATAAGGACCAAAGCGAGATCAATCAGCCTTGAATAAATTGGCACTTTTTTTTTCAGTGGAAATAATCAGTTCCATATCTCCTCATCTCAGTGGTGCCATAAATGAGAGGTTTAGTGATAAGACACAATTTTCATTGCCTTTTGACCTTTTAACTATAAGTATATACCTTTGTAGGACTGAAGGATATAGAAATGTAACACTGGATTGTGTTTAAGATTTGACCTTCTTCTTGGAAAGGGAATTGAGCATAGTGCATTCTGTATATATAAATTAAGTTTCTCTGTGTAAAAAAAATATCCTTTGATGTCTGTCTTATCTGTGTCTCATTAGGTTTAAAGTGAATCAAATTAAAAGCTAAAACTGAATGTAATTCTTTGACTGCAGTTGCTAAAGCAGGTAGCAGTTTTCTGTTACTATTGCAGACTTAACCCTTTTCTCGTTTTTTTTTTAACCTACAGTATATGCCACTCATAATTTGGACAATATCAGAACTAATAACTTTTTAACTTCATGAATATCTTTAAAGGTTTAATGAAATACCACATATTTAGTGTTTTTGGGAAACATAATTGGGCCAATATTTATTTCTTAGAAGTAATCAAACAAGAATGCCAACAGTCCTGTGCAGCCCCATCAAAGTCCTACATATTTTTCATTTATAATAGACAGGGAATCAAAGAACCCACCCTTCGAACTCTGAGACAGTTATACAATGTCTTCTGCTGCCCCCACTTCACTATCTGTGTGCCTTTCATCCCATCCTCTTGGAGAGGGACAGCGGATTCTCTTTCTTCTGCTCCTCGGCCTCTCTGTTTGATCTCTGTAATTCAGCTAATGAGGCTGGGCCTCTGGCAGGCAGCTGGCATGCACACTAAAGGCAGCAGCACTGAAATATGCCCCTAGATCTCAGTTAGCTGCACAGCGCCACCCCATCTGACTCAGCAGCCAACTCTGAAACATCCAGATACTCGTCGAACATGGTGGAAGAATCACATTTAATTACCTGCCGTTGGAAAGTCAGCAGAATTTGGAAATAATCAAATGTAGGTCAGCTTGATCTCAGCAGTAAAACAACAGGAAGCTATGAGCTGAACCTATCAAGCTGATGTTGACTATTCTTTAACTCTTGCTTTTTCACACATTTACTCCTATGTTGCGTAGAGCAGAATATTTGTTTAAAATCATAAAATATTTTTCATTAAAAATTCTTTGACACTGAAATTTTTATTCCTGCTGAAGTTTGAAACATGACAGCACCGACAGCAGTTATTCTAGTACAGAATATGAAATATACTGCACAAATTTCTCTCTGGTGTTACAGATTCACAAATATCTGAGTCAGCAATCATTGAGGCAAGTGCAAGCCTTTCAAAAATGCTAATCTATGATTTTTTCCAGATTAGTAGGACTCATGCAGAGCATTAAGTGCAAAAGTATAAGTAGCTGGCAGACATCCTACTTCTGTGGCCTAAGCATCTAAGTAAATGGAAACCTGATGCTGCATCCTTTTATTGTTGCCCTTGAGAAAAGTACAGTCTGTGGGGATATTACAAAAACTGTATTACACTTGTCCTATACGAAGTTTTTGACTATTCATTGAAAATTTTTAATAAATCTTAACTATTTGTCTCTACGCAGTGCCCCACCTTAAAAACAGGTTCAGTGTTACTGCTCGCAAAACTGGAAAAAAAACAACATATCTGAGGATATGATGAAGATGCTCTCATGGTTGGTGTGATTAATGACTGATCTCACTGCTGTTTTAGCATTAGACCTGAGATTTGCTCACTCAAACTGAAAGCTTCTTTCCTCCTGGAGTGAAAGTATACCGCTCCATTCCGTGTATGAATGCCATGTCCTAGAGCCAGGCACAGATGGCGTGAAACAAACCCTGAACTGTAGCAAAAAACCCATCATCTACCTCACATGGGGGGCATCATAGTTACACAAAACTGAGTTTAGCACCATGTTGATCTGCTGTAACATGTAGCTTTTTACCCATCAGCTGTAAAAGCCTGATGGGCTGTTGTCGTGGGTGAACGGTCGGCACAGGCACCTAAGTTCGTGAAAGCAATAACTTGAAAATGAGGCAACATATGAGTTCCAAATTTATACCAAAGAGGTATCTACTAAATCTACTTTTTTTTTTTACTTTTCCATGACTACAGTCTCAGTGGTAAGACCTAAGCATCGGGCATATCGCAGGGTCTAGACGAGACAAGGACTTGAATCTTGGATTCTAGTGATGGTGCTTTTGGGTCCATGGGTCAAAAAAATCTTGTTTTCAGAGGTAGGATCGTGGATACAGACTTCCTTTAGGGGTTTAATCAGCTGGAGGGCCTCCTAGTGCCACTTTCAAATAAGACAAATAATACACAATTTTCATACTGAAGTCAATCAGTAAGGGCATTTTGTACCATATGCTGTATACAGAGCTCTTATTTTTCACCATAGTGTAGGGCCTTATGCATGCTGGCACGAACAGTCCAATAGCTATGTTTATACCACCAGCTTGGTCCACCTAAATGCTGTGATAAGACATTTTTGTAGTTGCAACTGCCACACATGTGATATAAATGATGCAGGATCAACTGTGATCAGCTGTGATCCATTACACCACTAATGATTATATGTTGTTTAACTTATCAGTACTGCAAGACACACATAAAATAAGGAATATGATGGGTCTGAGTTAATATGAATCACGATAATTCATATTGCTTATCACAGTATGTATATATTTACATTACATTCATATTTGCAGAAAAGAAGTAAACACAAATTGATTGCAATGTTTTCACATAAATTCCAAAGTTGGACAAAAATTTAATTAATGAAGTCATTCATTTGTTTAATCAGTCATGACACAGAGGTTTATATTTACATATTTATTCAAGGGAGAAAACATTATGTCTGAGCCCTTAGCACAAATGTCATCAAAATAATTTGAAATTCTGATTCTCTGCATGAGAGACATCACCAAAGGGAGTAAAACAGGAGAAGGGAACACAGAATAGATAATCTGGGGAAGCATTTAACCAGCAACTTGCTGCAAGTCTCAGGTGGTGTATCCACTTTGTTAGAGGGAGACATATCGTAGGTATGTGATTGTGTAAATATTCCCTGAAGGACAGATCAACAAGAAAGAATGGAGTACATAATAAGAAAGTGGGTAAATGCTCATTTGTGCACTCCCTGTATATTGCTCAAATAGCATAAATTGCTCGATTTTACTGTAGCATGCAGTGAAATCTGAAGTTATGTTAAGTATGTTTGCCAGAAGGACTTTCTAGCTCAGTATAAAGATATCAGCTACTCCCAGCCAAATATTCATTCTCATTTTGATATACTGCAGTGTCCTTGTCGCAGTACTTTCTTGACTGTAGTTCCATTATTTGCATCATTTCACATAAGCTTCTAAGAATACTATGTTTAATCATGTTTAATGTGTATTTGAACCTATAGCACAAATTATAAGTCGTATATAAAGGGAAGTTTGGAAGGGTTTTCTGCAGACCTATGTATTCAAAAAGTTTGCTTCATAAAATAATAAATCTGGCATAGTTGCGCCTGCCTTTCTTGCAAAAGCTGTTCATCACATCTTAGTTTGGTGACTTTTTACTTAAATTGTTGTCATTTCTATAAATGTTATATTTCTTAAAGATGATAATTGGTTGAATATATGGACCTCTATATGAATTCCAAATTTGCATGCCGTGTCCTTGCTTATACTTAGATATTTCACAGTGGCTTTAGTGATCATGTGACTTCTCTTTCCATGTGAAAATGGGGGTTAGGTCTCAGGCATAACAACTCTGTTATAGGCCCGGGGGCCACCGCCACCACATTGTAGAAGAGTAAACACAGCTTCCCACATTCACTCTTGCTCTCTTTTTCTCACATTCACTCACACACACAGTAAGTACAAAAATAATAGTGTTAGGACTGTATCTAGTAGGCCTCGCTAGTACAGAGACGTTTCACCCATGAACAGAAGA
>VUQR01031602.1:13666-24420 GCA_015108515.1 Hemichromis elongatus | reverse complement strand
CTCCCCCAGCATCCTAGATGTGTAGAGAAGGAACAGATGAATATCTAACATGCAGTTTAAGACAAGGTTTACACATTTAAGTACAACAGTGACAACTATTACCAAAATCACTTTAACAAATAGCATATAGCAATAATCATACCATCAATAGCGTCATTCCTGATTTCGATCAGCACGGCAGACAGCAACGAGAGTCAGATCGCTGGGGAATCAAGCTTTAGCTATAAACGCAAATCATCCTGTTCAACTAGGCTACCACAGAGCCAAAACAGATTCAGTCTTGCTAAAGTAAGGTAAAGAAAATTGTAATGTTTATAAGCAAAGAACAAAAAAGAGAGGTCGGTTAACCATAGTTCCTCACAAATTAACTAGATCTGTCACTGAATGAGAAGTACATTCATTTGTAGAGTTGCTCATTCACCAATTATTTTCAGTGAATGATTGATGATTTTTTTTTTTGCTTGCTATATATACATAACAGATTGTTAGAATGAGTTGGGTAAAACACAAATGGATTGGGTTTGATTGCTCAGTTTGATTGAAGCAGCAAAACTAATAGTTTCTGAATGTGATATGTGTCACTATGTCTTGGGTTCATTAGTTTCTATTTTACTTTGTTGGTTTTCCCTCATGCCATCCTTGTAATTTATGGGCCTATAGGGCTCAATTTACTTATTGTCTATGTTTTTTCTTTGCTTATCTGCTCCACCCTGTCTTACCCAAGTCTTATTTTCCAGTCAACTCTTCATGTGGGAGAATATATATATTCCATTTCTTTTTCTTACTTTATTTAGCAAACACTCTTAACATTGTTCTCTTTGTCTGCTGGTGACAACTTCCCCCTACAACATAACATTTTCTTAAAGAAAAGAATGTTTTCTTTTCTTTACAAAACTAAAAAAAGATCATTAGCCTGTTTTGCTCAACTGAGATGTACCCCGTAGAGCTGCTTGCATGACTATATGCTGATTCTTGATGAAGTTATAACTTAATAGGCCATGTTGTGCACTCTGTACTTGTACTGTACAGGAGAACTTGTCCTTGTAACTATGCACATGGATCTCTGCAAGCATGTTAGGCTTAGTATTTCTTTACATTTATCATGCTCAGTGGTGACAGTCTCTTTAATGCAACTTCTGAAATTTAATTAATCTGAACTGATTGAGTTTGGGGTGACAGCACAGTGCACAATTGTGGGAATGTGGGCGTGAAGACACAACCATACATAGCTCCACAATAATGAGTTGCAGCAGGCTATCAGTGGGTGTGGTGCTAAAGTGCTGAGCAGGGAAAGTGAAGGTGAGCCCCACTGGACCCATTTGAGTGGAATGTGGTGCTGAGAGCAGCTCAGAAGCCACACAAAAAATTACAATTACACGTAATTACAGCTTGAAAACTCTGGGCAAAGGGGCTCTTTATCTGCCTGTATTGGCTCAGCACTCCACTGTGCCTCTAATTGCTACTCTACTACTTGCATATCTTTTTCCGCGCCACTTGCGATATATTGTTCAGGCATACACAAGGCACACCTTACTTATACCTTACAGCTTTGAAAAGCAGTGAAGCAGCTTCAAAAATGAAAATCTTTGTAAATTGTTTTCTTTCCCATAACTGAAACCTGAATTTTTCGATATCTGCCATATTTGTACATGGTGTATGCACCATGTTAAAGATTTTGTTCTCTACATGCATGGGCTGGACTGGTACTTCATACCACTTTTCTACTCAATTTGAACACTCAAAGCACTTTCTAACAAGTCTCATTCACTCAATATTATAAGTGCATGATTGCATATTTGACCAAGTAAAAAACCTGTACTCCAAAGCGGCCAGCTGTAAATTTCAGTTGAGCTTGAAGGTGTTGGACAAGCCAAAATGCCTTCTGGAGAGTGGTTTTATAATCAGACAAGACAAAGATTATAAAATAGAATAACCGATTATTCTCATTGTACATGTACAATGAAATTGTGGAAAAGTAAGTGTTGTTCGGATTAAGATTATAATGAAGTGTTAATCTGTAACGTTAAATTTCCAGTTAATAAAATTGCCCATGTTGGACAGTCCTTACTTTTTAGAACTGTCTGTCATTGTCCTTGCTTGTCTTTGCTTTCTTACTCAACTTTCTTTCTCTGTCTCTAGTATTGCACATTAAAAAACAAAAAACTTTCTCCCTGGGAAATAATACTGTATTACCCAAGAAGCAATACATTTAGTGAGCAGACATATTTTGGTCATATTTGTTTTTATTCCATTTTTGCCTGCTCCTTTTTCATACCACTAGCTAGATGTTGAGTAAACTTACTCAACATTATTTACATCTGCCCCATGAAAGCATCACAGAGTCATAAAACAGAGAGCACGTGGTGAGGCTGTAAAGCAGCTGTTGAATGTGTGTTATTACTGGACAAGTACATCCATGCCATCACTGAGAGGAACGCTAAGCTGCAGCATGCAAAAAAACTCATTCTACAGTAGCCTGCATAACTTGGTTCTGGATTGTTCAGGCCTACTTTATTCCCTGCCTGTGGTGCTGTTCAAATACTCCTATAAGTTTAGCAGTCTCTTTACTTCTTTGACCTGCCGCTATTACTGTAAGGCTCAAAAGTAGCTTTCAAAATAATCATCCAAGATGTGTGATTTTTAGGTCTTTATCTGAATTATATTTTATTCAATGTCAAGTACATTGTGCCAAGTGTTTTGAATGGGTTTTCCAAATTAATCTGAGCAGTACCGCTGTAGTCCTCATTATGCAAAATGGTGATCAGCTCTACTACAACTCTGGCAGTCATCTATATATTATACAGCTACTCTTTGAATGGCTGTCACAATTAATCCCCATAAAAGATATTATGGCTTATCATTTAAAATAAATTATGAAGTGAATGATGGTGAAACAGATAAGGGAGACAGCTTATTAAATAATATGTCCTGTAAGCTGTCACAGGTTATCATTATCTCAGTTGGTAGCTAAACTTTAAGAAGATGGTCTAATATGCACCAGTAATGTGCTACTTTTTGTTAAAACTGTAATAGAAGAAAGGGTAAGCAATGACAACTAGTACAATAAGGCAATATTTGATTTAGATTGCCCTTCCATTTTTCCATCTATCCATCCATCTTCTACTGCCTATCCTGCTCCTATTCCCAAGCCACCTCTTGTAGCTCTTCTGGTATCCCTTAGCTGGCTCAGTGTTCTTTGCTATTGGGAACACCAAGCTAGCTGTAATCTCTCCAGTGTGTCCTGGATTTACCCCAGGGACTCCTCTCAGCTGGGCATTATGGAAACACCTCACCTGAGAAAGGTACACCATGCAGCCAGGCTTTGGTTGTCAACAAAAAAAAAACCCCAAAAAACTGAAAGCATGACTCTTGTAGAGCCTATGCTGCAGTGGGCAACACTCTTGTTTGCATACTTTTGTGATGTTATCTGTAGTGCTTTGCCATCACCAAAACAGAGCTGTTATGTTGGACTTTTCCCAAATAATGATTTAAAAACAGTTACTATTAATGTATGACGGAGTGAAGACTTTGGGATATATGAGGTTTATACTTCGATTCTCAGAGCAACTGAAATGAGAAATCTGCATATGCCTACCTTGGCATAATTCTAGGTATTGCAGTTGTATTGTGAGCAAACTAGATAATATCACAGAGTATTAGTTTGTGTTTAATGGATTATTCTTTTGAGAATAATATGTTTAAACAGTTTTATTACCTTTATTTTTTGTTATTTTATATGTTGACTTTTTCTATATATTTATATTTTAATATTACTAACTGCAGTGTAAATACATTAAGCAGATCTAGTTTTTGCAGTCTAAATTTCTTTATGGCACAATTACTTGGTTTTAGTGCAATATAGTAATGTAATCCAAACTGTGGGCACAACCTGGCATTAGAGGACTACCATACATCATGAATTGGATTGTTTCATTTATGTGTATGTAAACACGCCTTGCTATCTCATTATTTTTTCAAACTACAGCATATACTATATGTTTATTACATTTCAATTTTCATTTTAATTCCTTTTATTGACAGACATGCTGCAATGCTGAATGGATACTATTCAGTTCAATTCCGTTTTTTTGATATAGCTCCAAATCACAACAACAGTCACCTAAAGCACTTTATATTGTAAGGTAAAGACTCTAAAATAATACAGAGAAAGCCCCACAGCCAGACAGTCCCCTATGAGCAAGCACTTGGCAACAGTGGGACAAAAACCCCCATTTAAAAGCGAAGGGAGGGGCAGCCATGTGCCACAACCAATTAGATTTGAGGGTACATCTACCAAGCACTTCAGTAATATAGTAATTACTGTTAACTCACATTTTTACTGACCATAGTTTATGATAATGCAGTCCAAAGTTTGAAAGATACAGAAATAAAACAGTATGTGTTGTTCTATGTATATATGCAAGATACTAGATACAAGAAATGTACTTTCTTTTTAAAAGCAATTATATATGACTTATTGCTTTCTCATTTATTTGATATTCATATTTCTCTTGGTCTTGGTTGTCATTGTTTTCCCTGTGCTTAATGTTACCCCGACCCATTTGCTCCGTTCACAGCAAAATCTAATATTTGCAGATATGCTCCCTGGCTTAGCCTCTGTAAATATGTTTTCAAAATCTCATTTATGTGATTTTTTTCTTCTTCTTGTAGACATGGAAAGCTTGTAATTAGATTGATTATTTTAATATATCTACACAAAATTAAATGGAGCTCAGTTTTCTCAGAAATCATGAACTGTGGTAAAGAGTTTCCTATTTCTGTGCTATAGATGTGAGCATCAGAAACAATATTTCAATTGAATACAAACTTAACATGCATGCGGTAGTGTTGACTGAATATTGTGCATGCCTTTGGTCTCTGTTTCTCTTCTGATCTAAGGCATAAATCCATCTGTTGCTTGATGGAAGAAAATGTAAATTTTGGAACCCTTTCCATATCATGTCTAATTGACTTTAGTCTTCAAACAGCTTTACTTTTAGATTACGTTTTTTTAGATAGATAGTGTTTCTCTCATTTAATACCCTATTTTACATCCCATGTGAGTAGGATCACAATCTTGAACATTAAACAATAAAATTACTTCGTCGAGACCCAAATATACATGACATCCATAATTAACATATACATTTTCAATGTTATAACCAGCTGAACATTTCAATTTCAGGAAGAAAACTAGAATACAGGACAGAGTAGACAATATTTAATAAAAAGAATGACCAAATACACCAAAAATATATATTATCAGTCATTTTAACCCTGTTTTAATTTTAACAAACAAGGGAAAGTCAAACTTTCAGAAAACTTTGAAGCACCAACAATTACTCATACTCATACAAAGATAATTTTAAAAAAAACAAAACACCATTATAGATTAACTGGGAAAGTATTTTCAAAGACATTTTGTCATCTGTGCAAACTGTTCAATTAACATGTTTTCCTAAAGAGGACTGGTTGAAATTTTGTCCTTTTTCAATAAAAGAACTAGAAATGAAATGTCCTATTACAACGTGCTGGTCAGGAAAGATAGTTGAGCACAAAGTACACCTTGTGTTCTATCAGCAGTCTCCTCTTAAGTGGCTTTATTATATTTGTTTGGACCTTAAAAAAAGTAAAAACATGATCAATCATTATGATCCAAAGCAGACCTAATCACATACAAATAAAATTCCATCATATTTCAGGTGTCATTGGGCAAAAGCTGCCAAATTTAGCAATATTTTAAGATTATACAGTAAAAATGCCTTCCACTGTCTTTCCCCAAGTTTTTTATTTTTATCTTTTAATTTATTTTATGATTTTTATTTTTTTTATTTTTAAATTGTCAATAATCAGATACTGTGTACTAACAGTTTAATTCATGATCTTGATACTCGCGCCACATACTGTGCTTGGTTCCAGGTCTCCTACGGGAAGTTTCCCATCTCCTTATCATTTTCACAGAGCTCAAGCAGGGGGGCTGGAAAATCTAATATTCCGCTTCATGGTTATGGAACAGACTTAGCCACTACTCATGGTTTAGCAGTTTTTAATTGCATCAGGGAAAACCATGCAATGTACATTTTGCTCCCTAACTCCAACCCATTGAGCGTAATGTATATATTAGTGTAGGCAGGTGGGGGAGTCTGTGCAGCCACAGCTGTCAGCATTACTGCACGGTATGAGACACTGGTGGATCCCCACAGGCATCGAGATCTCATGCAAAGAGTTGCTTGCTTTACTGCATACCATCTCCTCTTTTCAGAGTTAAATTGGGATGATTTTAAGCTGAAGCAATCCACAGATTTTAAATAGAAATATGAGAACTCATTAACAATCACATAATGATATATATTTCTTGTTGAAGATGTTTACATACTGATGTTTACATGTCTGAAAATACAAAATTAGGAGTACCACATAAAAGTTTTTATTCCACTATCTAAACATGCATGCCTTTAAAAGGGTACATGTAGAAAATAAAGTAATAAAAAATTCAGCATATTCCAGTTCAGTAACAGCTGTGCTCTCTTCACCACTTTACAGTAAAAGGTGAGCTAATGTGCACCCACACTTCTTAAAACAGCATTATGGCCCTCAAGAGGTTACTGATCTTTTTTTTTAATGGTTATCCATTTATATGCCTGGGTCAAGTGCTACTTTGAATTTATTTCTAACCTCTGCTTAGAACAATTTACCCAGGTTGAGGGCACATTTAGAAAGGGAAGGGGTCATATTAAAGTAACAAATAGGAGTTTTAACATCACTTGAATAGGGTTTTGTAAGTCATGTTCTGGAGTGGGCAGACTGAGCCCTTAGGTTGGGATAATTTATGCTTCTCTTTCCCTAATTACATCATGAAGTCTCCACAAATGGGATTAAGAATTGTCACTAAGGGGCAATACCTAGTATGTACTGCTACCTAAATGAATGACCAACAGGTACATTAAGATACTAGGGATAGGGCATCCTGTGTAGGGATTGCCTTTACAAGAATGACACCAAGCATAAAACAGCTGTTGGTCTGACATTTATAAATTGGCAGTCAACATGTGTGTGAATTACAGGAAGGACCAAGAACAAATGTTAACTGTAACTATTATGAATGGCTTACAGAACATGTGTGTTTAAGTCTTTCTAGAGTTTTCACATGTCCCAAATGTTGAATAGCAGAGATGGCAAATGGCAAACAGTCAAGTACTAGTTTATTTTTTTATTGGCGATTGCTCAGGGAACACAGACCTCATGATATGATATCATAAATAATGTATTTCTTTGTTAGGTATGTCCTCATCTGAAAGAGGCCTATGAGCGTTAATGGAATAGCACTAAATAAACTATTAGCTTTACTTTGTTTAACAATGTCATAACCCTGCTGTAATACAGCATCACTACTTTTAAATCTGCTATATTTTTCTATAAAAACATCCTTAAAAAGCTCTATTGCTGCTTAAAGACCGTTTCATCACACAGCGGTTAAATGGCTAATACAGAATGATGAGATTTAGTTTTACAGTGACAACTCTTAAACAATTAGGACAGAGCTACTTCATGTGTCTCCAGATTTAATTATATTAAAAATTAAACCATAACAGAAAGTTTTAAACAGTTCATTATAAAAATGAATGTACTCTGTTCAAAATGGCATTTAATGAGCCATACAAATAAAACAGTAAATATTTAAAACATCTTTCAATTAAACCAAAGCTACCCAAAATTTAGAGTCACACCAACCATGGAAAGTTCGCTTGGAGCTGCAAAACACAGCAGCAAAAGCTTCAACAGAAGTGTAGTTTGTTCTTTCCAAAACGCAGGACCCAGTGCTGAAAAAGGGAACATGGTGGTGTGGTGGTTTTTAGTCAATTTTATTTAAAATAACATTTAAACGCAACAGAAGCTGACCAAAGTGCTGTATAACTTGTAGAATATCAAAATAATTATATCACAGACAGAGATGACATCAATTTAGACAGGTTTAAAAAACAGTGACTAAAAATGAGTTTTAAAATAAGTTTTAAAAAGATGTAATACAGGAGAGTTTCTAATGTGCAAGGGCAGTCTATTCTACAGTTTCCATAGTTTGGTTAGCATTGTTTCACCACAGCAAGAAAGTATATGACTCCACGACCTGGCCGGGAGTGTGACATTTGCATGCTCTCCTCATGTCTGTGTCTTCTCTCCGGGTACTCCAGCTTCCACCCACAGTCCAAAGACATGCAATTACTTGGGATAGATTAATTGGTGATTCTATATTGCTCTTAGGTGTGAATGTGAGTGTGAAGGGTTGTCTGTCTCTTTGTGTTATCCTTGTGTCAGATTGGCACACTATCCAGGGTGTACTTTAATTAACATTTAAAAAGGAACTTAAAACACTACACATACAGTATAAAGGCTCATTTGCATCATGGAGCCACACTCTCAAAAACTGACATAGGTTTAAAATGTCAGTGCTGAAAGTTTAAGCTTTGAGAACGTGTTTAGCGGCAACTTGTGCCATGTCACAGGGTTGATTGATTATGGCTAATAGACTTATTTTAGTTTATGTTAGCTAACTAGTGACAGAACCGATAACTCAGTGGAAAGCAAGGAGACGAAAACTAAAGATCTGTTTAAGGGGATCACTTTTGTGCTGCGTCTTAGTGCAACAATGAGTTTTATGTTCCAAAACAATATATATTGTCTACTTTAACTCTCTGGCTCTTTACCAATATCTGGTGTTTTACTGTTTGGCTAGCTGCACTCAAACCGTATGTCATTTGTCATTATTACAAATAACTTAATTTATAGACATCTATGGTTTGTTTTCTTTGAATGTGTAGATTGGATTGGTTGTTACCGATAATTTCTGGTGAGTTATTCTGGTGATAATTTCATGTCAATAGCACCCTTAGAAAAAAATGTACTTAATATTAATTTTAGACACTGTATTTTTTGCAAAAAAGGAAACAGAAACACTTCATACCAACTGTTAATCACAGTAGAATGGGTGATGATTTGAGTCAGCCATGAACTCTGTATACCAATGTAATTTAGATTTCAATGTAAGGCCATCTGTCAGACAGCTAAAGCTTGGCTGAAATTGGTTCATGGAAAAGGACAATGATCCCAAGTGCAGCAGCAATTTTACAACAGAATGGCTGAAAAGTCAAAGTCCAAACCTCAACCTCATTAAAATGTGATGATGGGACTTAAGGAAAGCTATGCATAAATTAATGCTTGCAAATATCAATGAACTGAAGAATTGTGGTAAAGAAGAGTGGACTATCCAAATAAACACATTTTGCATGTTATCCAGGAATTTTTTGACAGTCGAAATAAAATGCAAGTTGCTGGGTTTTAATCCATGTAGAGTTTGTCAATTAAAGTACAACTAATACTTTGGTTTGGTGCAGATATAGCTTACCTGGTTGAGCAGGTGACGCAATACCTGAAGGTATTGTAGGAGGCTGGGGTTAGAGTCTGCCCCAGGCAATTTCCTGTGTGTCATTCCCCTGACTTGCCGCCTACCTTCCTGACTCCTCCTTGAACTGTCCTATTAAATAAATGCAAAAATGACAAAAACAAAAATCTTTTTTTAAAAAAGACTAATCTTCCAACAAAATATCTCATGATAATAACATCCCTTTAGAAAATCGAGATCATTCCCTGTTTTAGCAGCAGGATCTTCACTCAACATCTCACCGTTGTCATAGCAACACAGGCAGAAAAATGATATCAACTATATGTACTAATACGATTAAACCTGTTACAATAAAAAAACAAAGAGCTACATAAGAGATAATTAAAATGAATAGTCTTCCTATAAATCTGAAGTCAAGTTTGTACCTCCCCATAGTTATAATCTTTCAAGATGGCCTCATTCAATCAATCAATCAGTCAATCAATCAATCAATTTCAAAACCATGCTAGATGTTCATCAAAACAAACCTGCTCCATAGTTGAAACATCAAAATGCTAGCAGATGTAACTTTTGCTGACATTCAGAAGACCCTTCTTTTGATGTAGTTTATGTTCTCTTTTTAAAAGGTTGCTTTTTTGTTGGCAAGCCATTATACAAAGCAGGTAAAATCCAACATTGGCAAAGTGGGTAAATAAGCCCAGAAATAATGGCCATTAAAAAACCTAAACTCAGTGACTTTAATATCAGTTGCTGGACCATAAGAAAGAATTCAAAAATAGATATGCTGTTGTTTTCTGGAAGTGTCAAAAGCACAATCCATTCAGGATTACATCTGCCAGGACCACTGCTAATGATTGTAGTCAACCTTTAAAGGCTTTAAAGTAAAGATTTTGTATCTTAACCTTACCATAATGCCAAATGTTAACTATGGTGTTCTGCAAGAAAAATGACAGTGTTCTGTAGTTAATACAGTTTTATTTCCGCCTCCATGTCAGCATGAATTTTGTGGTCCAACATTTTAAACCACTCAACAAAAAATCTGAGAGTTTACATGAGTCATATAAGGTTTTATATTTCAGTTTACAGAACTAATGTGAGTAGTGTCAAGACTTTTTTTCTTTTATCTTTTATCACAGGATAACTGTTGATCACAGTTTACTGGATGCATGTTTCTGCCCAGACAGAAAAAAAATATTCTACTTTTATGGATCCTTCTCAAGGGAGATGCTTTTTTTATTGAGTCATGTGGTCTACACCCATGTAGGGAAAGACAGGAAAATGAGTAGGCTAAATAAGTACCTTTTACAGTAGTTTGCATGTTACACCCCCCCCCCCCCCCCCCCCCCGCCTACACCCC
>VUQR01031602.1:0-13646 GCA_015108515.1 Hemichromis elongatus | reverse complement strand
TAGACTCTACTTGGGTCTTCTCTTCAGAGTAATCAGCAGTTTGGAAAAGCACTGTGTTAAGATGAACCCTATACTAGCAGTGTGACAATCCTATTAAGAAAACACTGTGTGCTGTTAGTGTCACGCAAATTGGCTGCAAGTAGTCTGGCTGCTCTCCAGGCATGACTCAAGGTGACGGCGGCAACACAAAAGAGCAAACCTACTGTCCAGATCAATACAGGCATATTGATGACATAGGGCACATAGCCATTTGTGGTACGATGTAATGAAGCCAAATAGAGAGTATAGTTACAAGAAAGAAAGTAAAGTCAGACATGTAGTATATTTGTATGCTACTTAGATAGGATTGTAATCTATTATTTTGCTCTTGACTGTTTCTATACTTTAGCCAGATATGAGTTCCCTAACAAATATAATCACTTCTCAGAAATGGTAGAAGCGAACACACACAGTCACACACAGCCCCACTCTCATTCTGAAGCTCTGCAAAATAGAGATGAACACAGATATACTCATGTGCAGTGTGTTAAAAGGCTAGGACAAGTGAATAGACATGCTATATTTTAAAAACAGGGAGTTTTTGGCAGCTTTGATGTATTCCCTGTGCAGTGTGGCAGTCTGGGAGCCTGCAGAGAAAAAAACCCAGATGCCACAACAGAAAGAGAAAGAGTGCGGGGTGCAAAATGGTATTGCAGGTCAGTGCTTGCGTCATAAAAAGAATTATAGTTCATATCTCTGGAGCTACGCTCATGTTCCCCTTTGTATTCAGCTCTTGTTCACTTTCTTTTATCTTTTAATGCAACCATTCGTCTCATTGTCTAACGCTGTGGTGGAAAAAAAATAAGGCAGCATCCAATTTCCTAACCAGGGTGAATAAATCATAGATTCTACTCAGAATCCTTTACCATGGCTTTATCTAATCCACTCTAAATCCACGTGTGTTAAGTCCATGTAAGGCACGCTGTAATTTTTTTACTTTAAGTAAAACTAAGTTTAACTATTAAACCTATTAAGTTATGATGCATTTTCATTAAAAATAACTTTTCAAATAGTGAATATAATAAGAGCTTGAGATAAAAATGAAAGCTCTTAAATGATTAAGAGCACAGTCCATAAAACATTTTAGAGCTAAAGGAAAAAAGGACAGTTACTCATTGTTTGCATCTTGAATTATGTTTGAAACCATTGAGGATGGATAAACTATTCTTGAATATGTTGCTGTGGGTGACCTTATCATGCGTTTCAGTCAGTGATAGAAGAGAAGACAGAATGGTGATGAATCTATTGCATTTGGTCATTTTTGATCTGGGCTGGCATCCTAGTATCACATATGCCTAAATAATGTGAAGACAGTTTAGAATGTTGGAGACTACTGTTCAGCATTATATTTTGACAAAACAAAGGCTTTTTCTTATCAGCATGTGACTGATATCTTGGAGGCAGTGAACTTGACTGCAAGTGTGGGAGGAGAAGCACAGTAGCGGGCATGTCAGTTGCAATCAAGCACTACAAATGAGTTTTGTGTCAAGGATATCCTGGCTTTGCACTTAAATGACCTGCCTGTTTGGGCCAGATGATAAATGCAAACAAAGTGCAGAAGGGCTATATATATATATATATATATATATATATACGTGTGTGTTATCCTTGATGGAAATGAAAAGAATCAAACACATTATTTTATCTTATTTTAAATTGTTAGTAGGTAATTTAATGATGGAGAAATTAAGTTTCCTTCCAATGCATTGCTCACTTTTGTTGCACTTTTTTCTTGTTCCATTTTCAACATTACTTTGCTTCTCCTAGGGGCAGAGAAAGAGGACTTTGTTATCTCTCCCACACTAATTAATTATCATTTGCCCTGTGCAGTTTCTGCAGGGTCCATATATTATGCCTGCTTTACCTGCTTTACATAGACAATCCATCACAGTGACCATCATTCCTAAATCAAAGTTCCATTATTATTTAACTTTTTTTGTTAGCATGTTAGCTTTGCAGTGAACGTGAAGCACGGCTTTCTCGTTCATTGCTTACATCTCAAACTACATTGCCAAAAATATTCACTCATCCATCCAAATCATTGAATTTAGGTTTTCCAATCACTTCAAGTATCAAGTTTCAAGTTTTATTGTCATGTGCATATTAATAGTGTAGCCACATTTACCCATATTGAGATTCTTTGGCTCCTGCTCCTCAGCTTTACATTAGCATATAGAAAGTGTGCAGTTATATTAAGAAGAAAATAACAGAAAATAGCAGTAATAAATATAATAAAAAAGAGAGAAAAAAAAAGTATTAAATATTTAGAGAATTTAAGACAAGTTGGTATTTAAAGTTTGTGCAAGAGTATTTACAGGTTGTGCAAAAGTTGTGCAATGAGCATTTAAGTGGCATTTGTTGAAGTGACAGTGTGCAGTGTGTAGTGTCCTGTAATTGTAGTGAGTGTGTAGTGGTGTGTACAGAATGTCAGCAGTTCAAAACCCTGATGGCTTGTAGGTAGAAACTGTCTCTGTGTCTGCTAGTGCAGGTCTGAATGCTTCTGAATTGCCTGCCGGTCGGCAGGAGTGTGAATAGTCTGTGGCTGGGATCAGAGAGAATCCGCTGCGTCTTCCTCATTCAGCGCTGTCTATAGAGATCCTGCATGGCTGGCAATTTAGTCCTGGTGATGCTCTGTGCTGATCTGACCACAATCTGCAGACCTCTGTGGTCCAGAGCATTACAGCTGCCGTACCAAGTGGTGATGCAGCCAGTCAGAATATTTTCAATGGTGCATCGATAGAAGTTTGTAAGCATTCTGGGGTTCATTCTGAATCTTCTCAGGCACCACAGAAAGAAGAGCCACTGTCTTGCTGCTTTTGTGATCACACCAACATGGTGTGACAACTCAGATGGCCACAGGTATATACCATCAAGCACCTAGGCCTGTAGATTGCTTCTACAAACATTTGTGAAACAATTGATTGCTCTCAGTAGCTCAGTAAATTCCAGCATGTAACAATGATAGGATTCCAACAACGCTGTGCAACAAATCAGGCGAAATTTAGGTGTGAAAGAACTGGACTGCCCTGTACAGAGTCCTGACCTCGAACTGATAGAAGACCTTTGGGATAAATTAGAGTAGAGACTGCAAGCCAGGCCTTCTCGTCCAACATCAACATCTGACCTTGGCCTCTACACTTCTGGAAAAATGATCAAATATTCCATAAACTCACTACCACACCCTGTGGAAAGCATCTTCAAAGAAGAGTTAAAGCTGTTTTAGCCTTGCAGCTATATCATATCAAAACCCATGGATTAAGAATAGGATGTCACTTAAGTTCATATGCATGTGATGGCAGAAAGGTATGGGCTCATATTGTGGTATCTATATATACCTCTATATATATGTGTGTGTGCTTGTTTGTGTGTGTATACACACATACACACACACACACACACACACACACACACATATATATATATATATATATATATATATATATATATATATATATATGTGTGTGTGTGTGTGTGTGTGTGTGTGTGTGTGTGTGTGTATACACATATGTATATGGTAAGGGTGCCATAGATATGAAAAACAAAGTACTTAAGTTGCATGTTTGTGCTATTCCAAAATGGATTTACGTTAAATGGATGTGTTCTAGGACTGAAATCATTGTCGAGTCCATTTACAAATACAAATTTACAGCAGATGTCGGTGAACCAATCAGTAAAAGAATATGCTGAAGTTATTGGAGTCCATCATTCTTGTTCTCAAAC
Source organism: Hemichromis elongatus (assembly GCA_015108515.1). NCBI lineage: Eukaryota > Metazoa > Chordata > Actinopteri > Cichliformes > Cichlidae > Hemichromis > Hemichromis elongatus. The sequence goes on along the minus strand of VUQR01031602.1, from coordinate 9,887 downwards.
AATGAAGCTTTTGGTAGTTCGGTTTTGTTCGTCTTCTTTTGGAATTAAGCTGTATCCTTTTAGGCCTGTTTGGTTGAGTGGGTTGTCATTGTATGAGTAATCGCTTTTGTTAATGCTTCTGCTATTGACCTGGTGAATGCAAAGGGGGACGCTGTTCTTTGTGTAATTTGAAATGAATAGGCTGGCTGTAATAGCATTACTCATCGTCATCTGTAATATTAAAAAATCTGGAAATTTGGCTTGAGATAGTAAAAATGTATATATCATATTAAAGTTTAGAGCCTCGTTAAATATTTTCTAAAGAGCACAATCAATCTGTATGCTCTTTAGAAAAGAGCACACAGAAAAGACAAGACACAAGTGCAAGACAGCAGCGCTCAATGTGAGAATTCATTTTTAGGCTTGACTTTTGTTCATGTGTCAAAGGACAGTGGCAACAGTTTGTCCATCTTTTGTAATTTTTATGGGATATCTAGTGAATTGGTTGTTGGCCAACCTTTTCTAACAGATTTTGGTGAGGTGGGGAAAACATGCTTTACTCTTTCATAAACTGAAAGACCTGAAAACTGAAAAATTACAGCAAGTGATAGAAAAATACTGGTGAGGTAAGTTGATTCTCACCTTCATGACATGATTTACTTTGTTGAAGATAATCTGTTTTGTTTTCTACGGCTGCTTTTTAAAAAATCTTTATATAGTTGAACAAAAGAGAATTTAAACACCATTGCTTGATTTGATGATTTAAAACTTTGGATGCAACAAATTCAATAAATACAAATACAAGGGTAATAAAATAAATGATTGCTACTATTAGATACTGTATCTGACATACATAAAATTTAGTAGATATATCATTTTTTGTTGTTATAACCAACTAAGATTATTAACAAATGAAGATGTCTTTTTTACTGCTGTTTTTGTTTTTCTCACATATTTTGTATTACTTATTTCAAAGTTAAATAGGAAATAGTATATTTTAAGGTGGTCATAGGACTGTGTTTGAATCTGTTGTTTGCTTGAGGAAAAAGGATTCTAAAATCTATCATATTTGAAACCAGCTTAATGAAGGGGACTAATTGATCAAAACAATATCATAATTATAATCACAGCGTTGATCTAGGCTCATTAGCAATTCTAGATGCATAAATTTGTTCAATTTAGTGGATGCTGATGTAGCCACGCTTTGCCTTTCCAGACTGCTAATTTCTTGGTGCCACATGTACATCATTTGTCTTAGACCAAAATCTATTCTGAATAGAAGGCTTTCATTAAGTCATCCAATAATGAGCCTGTTTGTCAAGTACAAATGCCACGAGTGCTGAGGGCAGTCATTCAAGGGCACATTTTCCATGCATTGTCAATTGTGTTGCTGTGTTCACCCAATATTAAAGAAAAAAAAATCCAATAACCATCTCCCTGTAGAATATTGCATCAAAAAAAAATAGCATGATATTAAAAATGGTGTGTATATGTAGCTAAATTGTATGAAGTGTATGCAGTATAAAGTATATGCGGTATGTTTTTGTGTTTACTTTTACTTATTTCTACATTTTCTTTTCATGCTGGTAATGCATCTCCTTTCTTACCTTTGTTAAAGCCACAATATACATATTTAATTGACCCCTCAGGTCTGCTCACATGTAAACAGTCAATTCCCACTGTGATGGGGTTTTACCCTGTCTGATCAATCGCCAATCCCAGCAGGGCTTGTCTGTCAGCAGGTCATCTTGTAACAGTGATAACACAGCTCGAATTTTCTTTTTCTGTAATGGAAAGGTGAAGAACTAATTAGCCCATTGGGCTGTTAAATTTCTGCAAGAAAAGGTGTTAAAGACAGATCCTGCTGATGGAAGTCTTACATGAGTTCAAACCACATGCTGCACAAGGACAAAAAGACCATGGAGTCAGTAATTAAGAAATAGCTGGAAGTAATTTCTCAAAAAAATTTAACTGTTAGAATATTCCTCTTTCACTTAATCTCCTTTTTTTGTCCTTAATATTAAGTATGAAATTTAATTTACACCTAAATTGGAACTACATTAGTGTCTTTGTCTTCTTCTGCGTTTCAGTAAAATGATCAGCCACAATATTAAAATCACTTTCAGGTGAAGTCAATATCGCTGATTATCTCATTATGATGTCATCTGTCAAGGTGTAGGATAGATTAGAAAGCAATCTGATATATTTAAAGCAGGGAAATGGGAAAGTATCAGGATCCAAATGACAAAGTTGGACTTGTGATAGTTAAACAAGTCATAGCAACTCTAAAACAGCCACAATTTTACAGTGGTAGAGTCCGAAAAGGTACTCTATGTGCCCAAGGCTAACTCATTTGCAGGAGGAACTAAGACTCGGTCTGATGAATAACCCACAACGTGCCCTAGGTGTTTTTTTCATTTATCAGGAGAAGAGGACAAAATGCACTATGACTTCTATCTGGCATATGACCTTTCTAAATATTATTCCAGACCATCCATACCCCTTCTTGAAAAGACTCATCTCTGATCACTCTGGTCTTTTTCAAGACCAGTTTAAGAAACATGTCAGATAATTTAAGGTGTTGACTTGGGCTCTAAATTCAGTTCTCCAGTGGTGGAAAAGAAAGTCGGAACAACGGACACCCCACCTCATGATTTAAAGTACTTAATGCTGCTAACGTCTGGCACCTGATAAAATACAAAAGCTCTAAAAGTTTTCTGGAACACATACTTTGACAGGTCAAACAGGTTTGGTTGCATGAATGGGGTGACTTACAGAATAGTAGGCAGATGCTTTTAGCATTGTCTCTGATCCATGTATTCAACACAGGTGTAGAAACTGATAAAGAACCTTGTTTCCCAACCATCACACTAACCACACCCCTGGGCAAGTGAATGCATATCTGACATATTACATAGAGTCTGTGCAACAGTCTCGACTGCATCATGAGCCAATGTAATATATTATGCCTCTTAAACACAGGGGAGACAGCAAGTAGAGACGTGATGTGCATGCAGCTGAAGTTTGCAACAGAGAATGTCCTGAATTATTTAATACCAAACAAGGTTTGGGTGAGCACAGAGGATAACAGTTCATTTAGGTAATGCATGGTGAGTGCACTGTCAAATTTTCCCCAGATACATTCTTAACACTTCCAAAGGAAGAGAAATATACTTTAAAACCACATTGTGTACTCCCACAAAATATTGCCAGAAGCATTAATTGTAATGAGTTAGAAGTCCTGAAATAGTCTAGTTTTCGAATATAAAGGTGTAATCTTTCTTCTATATTTAAATGTAACAATATCAGAATCTTGAACTCTTCCATGACGGAAGTTAAGCTTATTAGTGAAGTTTTAATATAAATATTTGTAACAATTATTTATGGAACTTGTACTTTTCTTTTGGAAATGGAGCACAGAGCAATAGTAGTAGTGGATCTCTCATATGTGCTTCAGCCTTAAAAATCAATTTAGTACCATCCCTACAGCATATATGTCCATCTGGACATCACTAACTAAAATAAATGATATTTTGTGTATCAAGCTTAGCTGGTTCAGCTAGCCATGCATTGCACCGTAAATAAACCGCAAGGCGCAATACATCTCAGACCAAGATGTATTTCCTGCACATACAGCACAATCCTAATCTATCTTCATGCTCAATCATAATATGACCACTGTGGAGTTCTTTTATAGTATAAAAGAGAGTGAAATAACTGCAAGTGCTTAGTGTATGTGTCTGCATTAGTGGTGTGCCTGTTGGTTTTTGAGTGACAGCGGGCGCCATTGCCCGCTGGAGATGTTGCTTTATGTGTTTTTTTGCATCTCTGCCTTTCATATGGAAGTGCAGTTCTACCCAGTGTGTGTGCAGTGTTGTCTCAGCTTAATGTGTGCTCCCAGTGTTACCACATCTTCAACCCATTCTGTAAAACACCGGGGGCTGCACAAAGTCATTTTCTGATGCTTATGGTACAAATTTGCAAGCGTGAGCATATTGTATTGCTTCATGAGATAGAAGTCAACTCGCATTTTCCAAGTGTCAGTAAAATAATTCAACTCATTAGGCTACCAACTCTTATCAGTTGTTTATGGGATCACAAGAACTAGAACTTTATTGGCGGGTGATTCCCTCTGGCACTCCCTGCCTTTTTATCAGGGTCTGTATCTTGTGTTAAGATTACTGTCATCAAGGAGCCCTTTCTCATCTCCATCCACAGTAGTTATCAATGTCCCTATTAACACAGAGCACCAGTGAAAGAAGCCAGCAGCCTCTAAGTGATCTTATCAAGGTCATCCCCTGGATAGCGCTGAGGAAAATAAAACAGATAAGAGATCTTCCATAACTTAATTAGCTTTTTATCACACAATGCAATTACAAAATTGTCAAGCAGCTGGTATAAGAGGCTGGGAACACTTTGAAGGAACTAACAATAACAAAGTGGTCAATGCCACTGGGAGAGCGATGGCCCTTTTCGTCTCCTCAGCTAAAGGCTGTAACTCAGTACTGAGGGTAAATCAGATGGAGCAATGTGGTTTATTTAGCATCCACTGAGTAATGGTAGCCCAATGCAGAACATACCATTCTGAGGCCAGAGCACCCACTGAGATGCTGATAAGAGAGATTAATGGTGTTGTCTGAGTGGCTGGCATACGATCAGTGCTTGAGCAACCCAAATCTGACTGCTATCTAAAGCATCTGTATCCCTGCAAAGCATTGAGCGGGATGAGGCAAAAGGACAAGATGTCACATGAATAAATAAACCGACAAGACTAGGGGGTAAAACAGCCCATTGCCTGTACATTCTGGTCAATGCACAAAACCTGCATTAAGGCAACACATGAGGAAGTGACAGAGAGATGGAGAGAAGGGAAAAGGAATAGGTATAAATGTATAAATAAATCAAAAGGTTAAGCAGAGAAAACAGAGAGTTTGAATTGCAGTCACACTGAATATGGAAATCTTTTTGTAAGTGTGCTCAAAATTTGCATGGAAATTGCATTTTGGTCCCTTGCTCTTTTGTGTGTGTTTCTGTGTGTATATGGCAGCCAGGGTGGAGGTCTATTATCGCTTTTGTAATCTCACCACTGCAAAGAATCACACACTATATTCTGGATGTGATCTGCTTTTTCTCACACAGACATTCAAGTTATACCAGGTGCATTCATTTCATTCACAGAAGTATGATCAAATTCTTTTGTTTGCAGAGAAATCAGTGTCTTTGTGCTCTTACATGTCATGTCCGGTTACACAGCAAGAGCTGAAATTGACTTTTGAAGAACAATAGAATAAAATATACATTGCTGCTTTGTTAGTTACGTTTGCACAAATGGTATAAAGTATCTTTTTAAGTTTCAGTGGCTGAGTTGGGGGTGAGACTCTCGGCACTGCTTGTCATTGTTTCATCCCACTGACTTTCTTTGGTGGTGACAAATGTCAATGAAATACTGTTATTTTTTGCACTGTTTAGTTTTATACACTAAAACTTGCAATTTCCTTGTGGCTAAAAGCAAACACTGACCACTGGGAAGAGTTGACATGAAAGCCATTTTCTTTCCCAACAACAATCAGTTTGAAAATGTCAACTATCAATTCATATCATAAGTTTATTTCTATAGCACATTTTAAATGACCATTGTCCACCAAAGTGCTTTACAGTAATACTGCAATGCGGGCAGAACAAAAAACAAATAGTACAATTGCAATTAAAAATTACAGTTACATGGTGTAGTGCAGGCTGAGTGAAAGTCAAACTAATTTGCTTCAAAAGCTAAGTTCAACAGGTATGTTTTTAAGCACGATTTGAACGATTGAATAGATTCCGAAGTACGGATATCAGCTGGGAGATTATTCCAGAGTCTAGGAGCGGCAATAGCAAAGGCACAGTCACCTCTTGGTTGCATTAGGAGCAGTTGGCTGGAGGATCTTTTTGGGTTATACAGGTCAAGGAGATCAGTAAAGTCGCTAGGGGCCGAGTATTTTAAAATTTTAAACATGAGCAAACAGATTTTTAAGTCAATATGATATTTGATGGGAAGCCAGTTTAAATTAGCAAGGGTAGGGGTGACGTGATCGTGCCTTCTAGTGCCGGTTAGGAGGTGTGGTGTGGCATTTTGGACTAATTGCAAGCGCTGAAGGAGGGAGAGTTGGAGGCCCAGGTAAAGAGAATTGCAATATTCCAATCTAGAAGTGATGAAGGCATGAATACGTTTTTCGAGTTCTTTATGTAATAAATAGGGCTTAGCTTTGGAAATTTGTTGTAGCTGATAAAAGCTGTTTTTTACCACTGTAGACACTTGCTTGTTTAATTTGAAGGAGCTATCCAGGAGTACTCCGAGGTTTCTGGTGGAATGGCCAAATTAAACTTATAAGATTTCATTACTGGACGGCAATTGCAGTACTGTGCATAAACTGCATCCTATAATAATCCACAAACACAGCATGTTTTAGCAATGTGTTAAGAATGGTAACATATTTTTCGGACCATAAGGCGAGGCGGATTATTAGGCACAATGTCAATGAATGGGTCTGTTTTCATACATAAGGCGCAACGCAAAGGCATGTTAAGCGAAACTAAACAGTCAGATAAGTCTAACTTTACTCAACCCATTCTTCTTGCTTCCTCCACTTCTGTACCATTGATTCATTAATGTTGAATTCTCTCGCAGCTGCTCTATCCCCATGTTGTTGCAGTATATTAATGACTAACCTCGTATTGTGGATGGATTATCTCAGTTGTTCTTCTGACTTTAGTTTGGTCAGTTTACAGCATTCTGCCATGTGATTACATTTGTCCCTAACCATCAGGAACCCTCACGTTAACTTTTATCGAGTGGAAAAAACGTTTATCCTCCAGCTTCACTGTGTTTATGTTGTGCTAACATAGCTGTGTCACGTAGCACATGATTATATACCAGCTAGTCAAACTTCAGTAACCCTACAAAAGTCACTACTGTTTAGTTTGCTCTCTTCACGGATGTTGGAAATGATAGCAGAGCTGTACATTTTTATTTTGTTAGAAATGTCTCAGTCACAACATGGTATTTCATGTTTAGGTGGAAACCAGCGAGCTAACTTCCTGCTAACTTCTAACTCCATTAAATTTAATCAATTCTGTTTTCATGGATGCCTGGATGTTAAACTTAATTGTTACACCTGGTAAAGGTGTAACAATTAAGCAAGGTGGATTACTCCGCGCGGCTCCTGACTACGGTAGCTGTACAATCCATTAGGCAGTGCAGCTTCGTAGCTTACCGAAGTCGTAAAATGTCTTTTGACAGATTTTTGAGGACAGTAAGCACAATCATAATTTCTATGGATTTTCTACGGTGCACCTTATAATCTGAAAAATATGGTAATATTATTTTTTATTTGTTTATTTATTTATTTACTGTTTCTTCATTCATCCATCTATTTCACTTATCCTTATCAGTGTCATGGGTTGCTGGAGCTTATCCCTGCTGTCATAGGGCAAGAGGCGGGATACAACGTGTCGCCAGTCTGTAACAGGGATAACACATAGAGGCAGACAACCATTTACGTTCTCATTCACAACTATGGGGAATTTAGGATTATCAATTAACCTAACCCCAATAACTGTTTCTCCTACTGTTTAATTGTGCATATATTATTATTTATATCTAACACTATAAAACCATTAATATTATCTCAAAATCCAATCCTGAAATTGGGCTAACAAATGCTCAGATGTGCTTTGTATACCTTTTATGCTCTTAACCCTAAGTGAACAGACCAACAGATTGACTGGTACCCAGTGGACCTTGCATGTTAACACAGTATATCATAGTAAACCAGTTTCAGTGAACACATACTCACCATAAATTGTGAGAAAAAATTAAAAGAAAAATTAAAAAAGTAAAGTAACATATTGCTTACACTTCAAATTGTATTGTAATTGTAAATTAGATTTAGACAGTAACCTAGACTGTGTAGCTAAACACAGTCTAGCTACACAGCTGGCTATTACGAAATTAACATCAGACAGGACTAATACCATTAGGGTTAGGGTTAGGGCATTTTACTGAAAAAGAATCATCTTCCCTCTTGGTGAAAAACAGGAACTAAGCATTAAATCACAATGCAAGTCCAACACATTAGTCAATAGGGCTAAGATTAATAAATAAGTCTAATATAACACACAGTCTTGGAAAAAATATGTCAAGTAGAAATTAGCTTTTTCAACACAACTAAACAAGTGAGTGTCTGACCTTTGAACCAATGGCTATCCAAATAAAACATTTTATCTTCAAATGATAAATAAATGATAAATAAAATTGACATGTTGGAATAATCAACATTTATCACATCTTAAAAATATAAAAATTAGTGGCGTCAACGTTAATGAGTTAATACGGCGTTAACGTGGCTAAACGCGTCAACGTGTTTATCACGATTAACGCAATTACAATTTTTTTTTGGACAAACTGCCCAAAATGCGTTGACAGAGACATTCCAGAGATTTTGAGTCAGTCTGCGCTCCAGATGAATTAATTGTTTTTTGCGTTAGTCGTGATGATGGCGTTAACCCACTTAAGCTGCATTAACGCATTAACACAGAGTAACCCCTCACACAGACTAATAACACGTTAACAGGGATTTGTTCGGGTCTGTTCGCGTTAATGCTGACAGCAGTAATAAAAATATAATTTTGAGGTTACAAATTAGGTACTAATAACTAGTACTTCTTTAAGGTGTGACAGGGGCCATGCAGTCTGTTGGTGTCACATATTCAAATCGATTCAGATCACTTGGAACTTTGAAAAAACTAAAAACCGAGTCAAGTCAAGGCAAACAGAGCCCAGTAGGTGTTATTGGAAAACAGCTACAAAGAGTTTGGCTTTCAGAGAACACTTAAAAAACAAGAGTAGCTCAACTTCAGAGCTTGGAGAATGGAAGGGCTGCATATTGGAAAAAGATTTCTTGTTACATATTTTCTAACTTGGGCATTCTGTTTTTCTTTCTTTTCATCATGCAGCTGTCCATTCTCTTTCAAGTTGGAGGTTTAAACCTTTAAACTTTTTATAAAATATGTTATCATATCTGTTCCCTATTACTCTGCGTGGGATACATGGCAGAAATAATCTTTTTTCCTGTCTTAATACAACATTAGAGCCATGCTAAATTTGCCATTAGACTGTAGCATATACAAAAAATTGCCATTTTAATTTTTGATGCTAACTGTCGGAGTCAAAATTTAAATGGCACACATGGAAACCAAATTGAAATGGCCTGTAGTTTAAAAAGCAAATTGGTCAATGTGCTGCTGGAGACAATTACATAGAACCCCTACTTAAAGTTATTTCAGCTTATGTGGCCAACACTAACTAAGTTTAAGATAAGATAAGATAAAACTTCATTAATCCCTCGGGTGGGTTCCTCTGGGATATTCGGTCTCCAAATAGCACAGCACCAACAGAAGTTACAGAATGTGAGCAGAATACCATATATACACATATATAAATACAGAGACATATATAAATAAAGAGTAGACAAAGGGATAAATAGGAATAAGAATACAAGGGAATTGCACATTTTAAGTATTGAAGTCTATTGCACCATTGGTTATTAACAAAAATTATTGCACAGTGAAAAGGCACTACAGCTTAGTTGTCCCCCCCTCCTTTGTCCTCCTGTTTCCCCTCCCTCTCCCTTCCAGAGAGGAATGAAATAGTTTGATGGCGTGTGGGACAAAGGAGTTTTTAAGTCTGTTGGTTCTTGTCTTTGGGAGAAGCAACCTGTCACTGAACAGACTCCTCTGATTGTTTATGGCCGTGTGCAGAGGATGCCCAGCATTGTCCATAATGTCCAGCAGTTTTTTTAGTGTCCTTTTCTCTGCCACTGTCGCCAGAGTGTCCAGCCTCATGCCGACCACAGAGCCAGCCTGGTTTT
>VUQR01031601.1:0-12973 GCA_015108515.1 Hemichromis elongatus | reverse complement strand
AACTCTGCTGCAGCCTATGCGGACTCGTCTTCGGCTGGTTTGATGTCAGGTGTGTCTGTTTACATTATACATGCTTCCATTAGGCAGTATCATCAGAAGACATAGTATACATTTTCACTGCTATGCAGATGACACCCAACTTTATCTATCCATGAAGCCAGATAACACACACCAATGAGTTAAACTGCAGGAATGTCTTAAAGACATAAAGTCCTGGATGGCCTCTAACTTTCTGCTGCTTCATTCAGATCAAACTGAGGTTATTGTACTCGGCCCTGAAAATCTTAGAAATATGGTCTCTAACCAGATTCTTACTCTGGATGGCATTACCTCAGCCTCCAGTAACACTGTGAGGAACCTTGGAGTCATTTTTGACCAAGATATGTCCTTCAATACACATATTAAAAAGCAGATTTCTCCTGTATTGGCTTCTCTTCATTGGCTCCCTGTTAAATCCAGAATTGAATTCAAAATCCTGCTCCTCACATACAAGGTCTTAAATAATCAGGCCCCATCTTATCTTAATGACCTTGTAGTACCATATCACCCTATTAGAGCACTTCGCTCTCACACTGCAGGCTTACTTGTTGTTCCTAGAGTATTTAAATTATTTGCACTGGGTTCAATATCTAATAATTAATATCTAGTAAATTACACACACATACCCGCTGTGGACTGATTGTCCACATTACCAGGACATGTTTGTTGCCCACATGAGTCTGTTTTTAATCTTCTGCTGGGTTTAAAAAGCTGAACTCGTCTCCCTCTGCGTTTCTGAGCCTCTCTCTTCCTCTGACCTTTTCAGCCAACACGACCCTGACTGATGGAAACAGATTTCCAACATTCACCCTGCTGACACACACACACACACACACACACACACACACACACACACACACACACACACACACACACACACACACACACACACACACACACACAGCTGGTGCTTTGTTCTCAGTGAAAAGCAGGAAATTTCAACCTTTCAGAGTTGTCCGATGAGGAGCTCGCTCTCTCCTCGTGCATCGCGGCGTTTCTTTGGAGCTGGGTGTTAAACGATCAACGTGATCACAGTGAAATAACTTTTCCTCCATAGAATTATGAAACCTGGTCGATATGAAAACAGCAGAAGTCATTTTGTTCCATATCGTCCAGCCCTTTTCTTTAGCACATATTAACTGAATTGAGCTTATATAAATGGGTCCAAGCCTAACGCCCCCTACAGGCTGTGGCTATAAACACGTACCAGCTAATGACATGCTGCACAAACAAGTGATTTTTATGTTTTTGTCTAAAGAATAAATCACCTTTCATAACGCACACACACACACATACGCACACACACACACACAGAACGCTCTGAGGTCACTTCCTGTCTGATGGATTGTCCACACTCTTCTTCCTGTCAATGTCACATGTATTTAGTTTAAACACCACAGAAGAACAGATTACAGGCAGAGAGACGAGTGATAAACGTCTGAAGGTGACTTTAGGATGAAGGAGAGGAGGAGGAGGAGGAGAGGTTTAATTTTTCATTTCCAGGAGATTTAATATGAGAGCAGGGATGAAGACGAGGAGGAGGAGGACAGATGAGAATCAGTGATGGAAGATTGAAGGCGCTGACCAGAACAGCCGCTTAGTGAGAGAGCACCTGGAAACCAGTGAATCCAGTCTAAACACGATCAGGTTCTCATATCCTGCCAGCTCAGCACTGATCACGGATCAGCTTTTACAGCAAATACGAGGAGAAAACACAAAGATAACTCTGGACTTCATCAGGACGTCCAGGCTAATAACTCCTAACGAGCGTTGTGTTTAACCCACTCATTTTGTCTCTCGTGTCTGGGTTTTATTCTGCGTTCACTTTCAGGGGAAAACAAACAGACGTTGCGACTCTTGGACAATGATGTCAGCGTCCACTGAGACGTCGTGTCGGTGATCCTCTGAGCAGCGCTCACTGCCTTTTTGCTCTGGTTTGGTCTCCACCAGCTGCTCGCTTAAAATCACCTTGTCTCTAAATAATGAAGGCCTGACGACGACTTGTGAGCAGTGGATAGCAGACGCCTCGTGAAGCTGGAACGTCGCCGTCAGAAGGAAGACGACGGAAAACCAGCCACAGAAGTAAAAGCACTAAAACGTCAGCGAGGCGAGCAGAGCATGAAAATCTGAGGTGGAAAGAGAAAAACGTCAAATATTCATGTGATATTTTTCTAAAAGCCTCAACAAACAGCACACACACTTTAATGGATGTTAACACACACACACACTCACAAAGGTTTTATTTCATGACCAATGCTCAACTCTTCATCTTTCTATAAACAGCAGGACTCCAGCTCGGCTCTCCTCAGCTTCTGGTTCGTTCTGATTTGTGGCGCCGCCAAACTTGGAGATTTCAGTTTTACTTGATTTCTCAACGTCTGCTTCTCAGATCAGCGCTGATACTGACACCCGGGCTTCTTACCTCCCTCAGTTTTAAATGGATTGATCGTGTGCAGTTGCTCGTCTTGGATGTCCCAAGAAACGTTTGAAGATGTTATTGATTCAGTTTGAGGCTCCGCCCACACGGTGTTTGCATTCAGAGCTTTGCTCCCCCGGTCTTTAAAGGACTCATCGGCTCTGCAAACATCTGATTTTCATGAATAAACAGACGAGCGAGCACACAGACGTGGTTGCAGAGTATCCAGGTGCATGATGGGAAATGCAGGATTGGGTGTTGTTGAATCAGAATGTGTTTGATCATTCTGCCGTGTTCACCTCTGGAGACATACAGACTAAATGTAACAAAGTTTGTATCATGTTTTTATATCATTCATTCTGTGACATTTCTTTTGTTGGACCCAAGAACATGTGATCGCCCTCTTTCATCAGAACACTTAGAGATCACACTGATGGCAGCGTGTCTGTGAATAATAATAATAATGATGAAGCGACTGCACTGAGATAACGCAGCCTTTTCTGGACGGCCTGAACTGAAAACAAATGTTAGTTCAAAGATAAGAGGATGAAAAGAGTTTGGAGTGAACACGGCACAGATCACAGGAGGACGTTCAGACGGCCCGCCGATGGAACGTGGAGAGTTTGTCGCGCTGATGGGCGATGAAGCACAAGCCCTGTTTTTCTGTCACCACGCTGAGTCGCCTCGCTGAGCTCTAAGTCCTAAAGCTTGTATGATGGACACACTCATTCATTATTGATGACACACACACATGCAGCCTGCTTCATAATTGATCAGCACTAAAATGAATAAATAAAAGTGAGCTGAAGAAAGAGACGATGTCGTCAGAGTGAACGCTGAGAGAGTGTTTCTCACAACACTCACAGTCTGTGAGCTGTCAATCACACACAAACACACACACAGTTTTTAACATATCTTTGGTTTCTCCATGTTTCCTGCTGTTAATCTCAGAGGAGCACTTGATTTAGTCTGCTGACAATCCCAGAGAGGTGGAGCTTATCGCACAGACCGACACGATCACTTTGTTTTCTCATCAACAACGCACTGAGGAACCACAAAACTCTCACAGACTGTGAGGATACAACCAAGGAGCATTCGCCTGTTGTGTTTGGGTCACATCTGACCAATTTACAACATCTGATTGGCTCAAGGTCTTATGACATCCTTCACACTATGCACTGTGTTCTGAACAACTTTGTTAAATATGTGGTGTTCCCGGTCAAAGGTGACCGCCATAGGAAATGAATGGGAATCAACCCCCACCCCTCCGACCCCTGAATGGCCCACTGAACAACCCACTGTTAATGTAAGAGCTGGTAAAACTCATCGGTCCATTGTGACCGGGAAAACTAACATAATGTTGGGGAGTTCACACAACCACAGGGTTACAGCTTCATACACCATGTGAGAACACGACCAAGGACTGAAAGAAACTCACACACTGTGGGAACAGGGCAGACCTTGTCCACACATCTCCACTTTACTAAGAGCAACTAGAGCTTTCTCAAAGACCATTAAAACAAAGACCCTCATCAGGGATCATTAGAAACTCAGCAAAAGCGGTCAGAGCCAATGGAAACTTGACCACGGACCATTAGAATGTCACATAGAACCATTACAGCTTTCTCAATGACCCAATTAAAATCACGACCATCAGAACTTGATTGCTGGGCATGTTTTTCATTTTCCCTCTCGGTCAGCTTATACCAAGAACCTCTTCCACGTCTATGTAGGACGACATCACACACGGGCATAACAGCTTTTAAACACACTAAAAGATGAACCTGCTCCTTGTCATCACAGCTCAGCGTGACGGGATGCCTCTGGGGGTGGGGACTATGGGGGGTGTAATGGGGGGGTTCTGCAGACAGACATGTTTATAGGAACTGGTGTGTGTTTCATGATCAACAACAGCTGGTGTGATTATGCAAACGTGCACCCGGTCAAGTCCTGCTCACCAAACCTGGAGTACCTGATGATTGAGTGCCGGCCAATCTGGCTACCGAGGGAGTTTACAGCAGTGATCGTTATAGCTTGTTACATTCCCCAACAGGCCGACACTGACCGGGCGCTCAGGGAACTGTACAGCATGAAAACTCCACCAACACACTTCAACACCGGTGGAGACCGGCTACTTGACCACTGTTACACCTCCTTCTGGGATGCGCACAAAGCCCTCCCCCACGCCCCACTCAGGCAACCAGACCATCGCTCAATCCTGCTCCTGCCTGCCGACGGGCAATTCAGTTGTATTTATAAAGTACCAGATCACAACAACAGTCGCCTCAAGGCGCTTTATATTGTACAATAATACACACAGAGAAAACCCAACAATCATATGACCCCCCGTGAACAAGCAAGACAGAGATTAGTAGCAGGTATGATTCAACGCAGAGAGGTCTGTTAACACAGTGAGTGAGAAAGGTGACTGGAAAGGAAAACTCAATGCATCATGGGAATCCCCCGGCAGCCTATTGCAGCATAACTAAGGGAGGATTCAGGGTCACCTGGTCCATCAAAAGGCCAATTACAATCAAGCTTGGGTCCTTGGAAGCAATTAATATAAAGAAATGAGGGATGGCTGAGAAAATTTGCACAATAATGTATATGAGAAATTCAGAGTTATACTTATAAAATAAAAAGATGGTTGTGAATTGTTAGGAACCACTCCATTTTCACTGTAAATAATGGTAAATCACTGAAAATGACACATCAGAAAAAGTGGCGATCATAAACTCATATTTAATTTAAACTGTAAAAACATGAGACTTGCTATTTAGGGCTTGTCACATATTCACATGTTTCCTGCAGTTCGTACAAGATGTGGAAATAAGCCATGGCTTCTTTCAAAACAAATCCAAAGCAAACCACAGAGGTCATTCATTAGTGTTTAAAGTAATACTCATGTCGTCAGATTAAAGTAAAGCACTGTTCACTTTGAATCTTGTGTAGATTAAACATTTAAAATTCTTTAAAAATGTATATACATTAATTATTATGAAAAATAAAAAGTTTTAAAATTGATTAAAAAAAAAAAGGAAATAGCCTTTTTCTTCAACATTGAAAAACCTCTTTTCTTTTGCTCATCATGTAAAGTTATTTGAGGTAACGCGTGTCTTCTGTTTCATAAACACAAAGTAGAAGGACAGTTGATCTTCACAACTGAAACATAATTCCTAACATTTTCCTTTGTAGCAATGAAAAGTCACGAGTTTGGATTTCATTCCAAAAAGAGATATCCAAGATACTGTCATTAAGCCATTT
The DNA here is from genome assembly GCA_015108515.1 of Hemichromis elongatus. Lineage (NCBI taxonomy): Eukaryota > Metazoa > Chordata > Actinopteri > Cichliformes > Cichlidae > Hemichromis > Hemichromis elongatus. Next base: position 7,254 of record VUQR01031601.1, on the reverse strand, counting down.
ACAGATAAAGTGACTGCTCAGTGAAAAGTAATTTACTATGATTTCAGTTGTTTTTACTTTCCCCATGTTTTCCGAAAATGGATATGTAGCATTTTGGAATGAAAATCCTCCGTTGCTAAAAACACACTGCCAGTGACATACCAAAAACAACAAGATAAATGTTTTAATGTGTCAGTATCTTTGTTCCTTTTTTTTTTCTTCTAACAGTGGAGCCACAAATATCTAATCCAAATGGAAATATATGATTACTTTGATGCATTTCCATTGCTGTGTTTTTCTTTCTTTTCCTATAAGATGGGATAAAACATTATGTGTCTGGTTTAGTTTGACAGGAAGCTCACTTGAATGCTATGTTTTACCTTCTATTAACAGTATAAATGTTAGTGACCCAAATACATTTTCTTTTGATTTTGTATGGGACAACATCAACGCCATGTTTTCACCATAAGCTTTTTAGGAAATGCTCCATCTAAAGCTCAACAATCAGTAAATCTTCTGAATTTTTTTGAAACATTCATGTAAAATAGCACACAAGCTAGTTTTCTTCTTCCTGTTTATGGTCTTGACTGGCCACCCCTGCCTTGCTTACTAGTAAACTTGTAAAAATAAACAATAAAAAGATCTTTAATATTTTGGAATTTAAATAAAGCTTTAATCATCAGGTTTCATGTGTTCTTTTGATACAGTTGAGAGACTGCAGCTGATACATCCCTGGTAATATGCTGCATGTTAATATTTAGCAAATACCAGTTTATCCAAAAATACTTGTATGCAAAAACGTTTTCAAGCCTGAGGATTAAAGGCTTATACCATCTTCTGGACAAAACCCAAGCCAATCCAAGTGTTAAGATTTTATTAAATTACTAGCAGAGAATAAGACATGTTCAGAGCATATTATGTATCAGGTATGAAAGATGTTGTGTATCTTCCAGAGGCCAAGGTGTTCTGCTACAGGACAAGATTTGGTTGGTTGGTTGTGTCAGAGATCCTGTTCATACAGCAACATATCTTTTTGAAGTAGCAGTGTGTTGGACTTCTCATTCAACATGTCTCGGAGTCAACGGACCACAGTCATTAAAGCCGTTTTGTCATCAGCTTGTTTAAATCAGGCACCCAGCTCGACCTCAATCCTCGTATCTCCTGTCCTAGCCACCTCCACAATTCCCATTTCAGTTCTTTCTAGTAGTCAAGCCAAAGGAATCAAAAAGCTACCTTTGTGCACTTGCATAAATGTTTCCTTCTACTTTTTGAAGCACTTCTTCAAATCTATGAAGATCTTTATCATCTTAATTAGTGCTGGTCACTCTGGGTCATCTGGCTATAACTTATTTAGATGAAACAACAAAATGTGTTTTAAAGTACAGCCAAAACAGCTGGATGGTTGTTAGTTTACAATGCTGCTGTTCTCTTGATCCCGTACAAACTAAATACTTCTTAAAATTAGGACAAGTTTGCATTTATCCAGCTTATTAATGTTTATACCAGTAAGTAAAGAAAATTACCTTAACATGTTGTTTTTACATCGACCACTCTTCCTGGGTTTAAAGACTCAATCTTGCACTCAGTCACGTCGGAAAGGCATTTCTGCACTCAGTTATTGGATGACGGACCAGTCGCTTGTGATCAGCTCAGTTATATGTGGTATTCTATTGTTGGACAGTTTTTCAGCTTTCAGCCTTCTGGAGTGAGCAACTGTGGTACATCGGTACTATCGCTATTACCAGCTGTTTAAAGAACAAGCCCTTTGTGCACAAGGTTAATGGTTTGTGCCACTGTACTGAAATAACTGTTAGCAGTATCAGGCTCACAAAATACACTAAATGACTGATTTCTAATCTTCTGCAGGACATGTATCACTGCAGTCAGAAGACTGTTTTGGCTCTCAAGACCACCCGTGGCAATCTTTTCCACAATTAAAAAATTAATGGTGACAATTCCTTTCTTTAAGCTTGGTTATAAAGACACATAAATGAGAATTACACTTAATAAAAATATTATAATAATTCAATGGTAGATAAGAGGTAGGTAAGAGGAAAACAATTACCAAATGATTTAGCCAAATATTTCAAGCAAGGCAAAGTTGAAAATATTTTAACCTGTCCCATACAGAAACAAAGGAGAACAGTATGCACTGCTTTTTTTGTTTTGGTTTGGTTTTTTTGTATCATGATACTGCCATTGATCTTAAACATAAGGGCTGTTTCTCTCAAGACTTTATGGCATCATCTTCTTTGTGCCTCTTTCTCACAGATCAAACTTCTGTACACTCCAAAATTGGCATTCCAGTTTCAACTGGAACTGAAATGTTGATCGTCTTGTATGTTGCTCTGTAAAGGGTTGAGTGATAAAGAATTCAACTAAGTATTTTTTTTATAACATGCTCAAACTATTGTACATGTTTTATTGTGAAGAATCTGTAGATGACTGCAAACAGAAGCAGAGCTCTAGGTTATGTGCACCTTTTAACTAAGCGAAAGTTTGATACGGAAAGCAAAGACTTTTAAACTGTTAAACTTGTTTACAGGTATTCAGGCTTTCTCAGAAATTAGATAGATTTGTACTTGTGTTTCTGGGAATTTCAGAAGTTAAGCTAAGTTAAAAAAATAAAACTCAGTTTTCATCTTACAGAAATCCAAAAATCTTTTATTGCTACTGTTTTACAGTGCTTGACAAATTAAACAAACACTTAAACCAGTGACCACATGTATCTTAATTACTGATTCTTACTATAGACTATACAATAAGTAAATCTTACAGATATACACTGTAATTTCTTGAGAAGAAAGTAACAATAGTCATAGAAAACTGTAAATCATCAATGCATTTTGGGCTGGAGTCAAAATAAGACCAAAAAGTTCCAGTTTCACATCACTAACAGATCCGACTTCCGTCGTAATATGGCTTAATAGTGTTCATGGCCCCCCTTTTCAGCTCTTTTTCTTGAAAGGCACATCTACTGTTATAGTAGATGTGCCATTCCAGACACTTAAGACTATGCTGGGAGACACAGAAATACCTGTATGAGCAGCAGGTACGGTCTCATGGTACCAGCAGTGACAAGAACAGTAGAAAAAAGCAAAACAGGAGAAAAATCAGTCAGGCGGGATAAGAAGATGCTAATGGTGTGTGGCCACCATCTCCAAAACAATTTCCCTTTTTGGGGGATGTTTTGTTGTTGGCTATCACTTTCATTTGCACCAAATCCGGTGAAACCAGTTTATGCTTCCTAATTGGAGAGATGGCTATATCCGTAGTTAAAAAGAATTTGAATGAAGAAATATTATACCACATATAATGCTTAAAAAAGATAAATTCATGTTTTTACACTGTATTATTTTGTGGATTAAAAAATATATCATGTGACAATTCATTGTTTTGTTTTTTTTACCATTCCACAAAGATATGCTAGCTGTTTGCTACTGCGTTCTGCTAAGCTAAGTTAGACATTGCCGTGCTTCAGCTTTGCTTTGAAGACAGAAATAAAATCCTTATCCATCATTATCTAACTCAGTGAGAACAAACACGAGTATATACTTTACATAAACTGTCTACTTTTAGTACAATCAACTTAACTAGCTTATTTTCATTTTATGAACAATCACTGGAGGTTTTGATATTCACCAGCAGTGGATATCGGTGAGATGTAGTGATTTTAAAATATCATGAAGAACAACTGTCTGGTCTGTTGGTCAGAAAACATGAAATGTATTAATAGAAGAAGAATGAGGTCTAAAAGTTTGTCTGAATGTGTTTTGCTTTGACCTGTTAAAGTGTCTGTCGATGTGCAGAACGTTGTTACTTGATGCTGTACGGCTTCAACCCTTTGCTGTCTGCGCCCTGAACAGTCTGCCTGAAGTGCTCACAAAGCATTTGCTATCTACAGAAACTTTAAAGATGTATTTTTTCGGACCATGTTCAAATAAAGATATTTTAAAATCTTCTTGGTAGTGTGTCGTGTTTTTTTCAATATATATTATATATGTATTATATATTTTTTGTAAATATATTCTGCTTTAGATAGCCCACTAATATTTCTACAAGTCAATTGTTGGATAAAATTTTTATGACCAGTATATGATGATGGCAAATGTCAAAATGTCATTAGTGCTTTCTACTACATGACAGTCCAGCACATGGTAGCAGGATCTCAGTTGCAAGCTGTAAAAGCCTAAAATGAGAGTTACAACCATGTTAGGGTTAGGATCAGGTTAGGATACCTGTATAAGAACATCTTTCCCACATATAAATTAGAAGTCCCCAATTCGTGAGGGGAGATACAGCCAAATATGGCTGAGAACAGCAGGGCTGAGGCCCTGAGGGATTTACCAACCAACCAGACATAGTGGTGGTTTTAACAAGTAGAACACCACAATTGTGCGAGATGTTGCCAGAAGACATCAGACCTGAGATAGAAGGAGCATGGGAAAAAAGTACCAGGGGTAGATGTGTCTGTCCAGAAGAGTGTAGTCCCAAATTAACTTCTGTGCAGAATCTACAATGGAAAGCACAGACAAACAAGCAGAATATGTGTTATATCCAAACTACTATTAAGGTTGTAATCTTCTGTTCTTATTAGTATTATCAATAGTATATAATCATTAATATTTTGTTTAGAATTTCAGATTTTATTTCAATTTGAAGATTACGTTTTGTTTGTTTTTCAGGGTTTTTAGTCCAGTTTTAATTACATTTCTAACAAAATACCTAAACTTAAAAAGAAAAACAAAAAGAATACCTGAAGTTTTCTTTTTCTAATGATGGTTAGTTGGTGATTAATCCATATATACTCGGTCAATGCTGGCTAACTTCATTTAAGCCACTGATGAAGTGACTCGATGCTGATTCTCGCTGCACAATTGTATCGCTTCCTGTTCCTCTTGTGTTGTGGTGTTTTGTGTAGCATAATCTGCATACCTCATCTTTTGTCTGAGTGAAGTGTCCAGTTACACTTTGGGGAAACTTGGAGTCATTTTTCATCAGAATATGTTCTTCAGCACACATATTGAACATATAAATAGAACAATTGATTGTTGGGGTTTCTTTTTAGTATTGTTGGGTCTTTTCTTAACAATATAAACCAAGTTGAGGAGACTTTTATAGTAAGTTATAAATATATATAAAAAAGTGAATAGAAATAAGTAACATTGGAATTGCTATTATAATAAAATGTTCTACTGGGAAGCCTTGAGTCAAAGCAGTAATGTGGATCTTACTTTGACCACCCATCTAAACATTGTTGCAGAACCAGCCCAAGTTCCTGTGGTAGCAGCCTTGTCCAGCAGAACAGTACACTCACCAAATGCTCCCTAAAAGTCAGGGACAATATTACAAAACACAAACTCCTTAGAATTTGGTCATCCCTTGGTTATACCGGAGCAAGTCTATTCCATTGCGGATGAAAGCTACAAACTAGTGTGAACGTGTGAAATGTTATTCGCTTGGTGTGGAGATTTATTTCAGTAGAACATTCAAAAGCAGGAAAATTTGTAGTTTAATACTTTCTACAATGTCAAGTAGATAGAACTTGATGCAATAAGAGACAGAAATATTGCTCCTCCACGAATGATGTAACTACGTGTATATCTGTGATTTATCTGGGTTCTTTCCCCGTGAAACTTTTATATTGAAATATATATATATATTAGAAAGTATTTGGCAAAACCCATTGGAAAATATAAATATGATTTTCTAGGTGACAGAGGCAGCGTATGGAAAACAAATGGTTAATCAGTCAAAGTTGTGTAGCAACTAATTTGTAGATTTGCAGAAGCAAGGAGCTTCATCCTACTTCAAGCTGTCCTGCTAAGCATTTACATGCTAACTACTAATTACTCTTTATATAAAATTTCACAACATTTTTTTATGTGATTAGATTTTTATATGATTAGACAATGTTTTTTTTTTGTTGCCTTTTCCACACTGATTGTATGCTGGACGAAGCATAAGGGGCTGCATAACTGGAGTGCCGTGTCAGCAGACGTTTTGAAGCCTCACGGTTTTTTCCCTGTTTTCTGAGTTTGATGGTAATGACCGGTGGCAGAAATGAGGCCTCAGGGAGGTATAAGGGGTACGAGGAGGAAACAGGTTTTTAGAGAGACAAGTTGAGAGGGTCAACAACACTGACACCAAGTAATCCGTCTGTCTGACACAGAGAAGAGAAACTAGAAGTCAGGCGTACTGACAGGATTGCGGCATGAAAATCCATTTTACTTTGTGACATACCTTCTCAAATAGAAATAAAAAAAACATTAAGTCTATTTTATTCTGCCTGAGGTAGAAACACAGTGGAAATGTAGAATAGAGCAGCACCAAGAATAGTACTGTTGCTGCCACTGCTGCTGTTAGAAACTGCTTTATTTCAACTGTTGATGGTGCCAAACCAGTTAAATGATGCTACTGCTAAAATGGCAGAGACAGATAATAATATAACCCAGTACCTGTTATGGTAGCACTGTTGTAGAGTACTTTAAAGGTGATTTGAAAGGTCCTGTTACTGTTGTTCCATTACAGCTATTTTAATTACCATGGTGCTTCAGCAAGTGTAAATACACTGTACTGTACGTGCTGTTGAACCCTTACTGCAACATCTATTAGTACTAATAGGCACTACTACTAAGGGCTACTCTAAATGCTAGTATTAGTACTATATGTACTTCTATACATACCAGTAATTTATTACATTTTAACACAATATTAATTATTTTGTGGATGCAGTTGCTAGAATGCAATAAGGCAATAAAAGCATTCAAAGAATGTATACCTCTTATCCAGGCTCAAAGATAATGGAAGATGTTCCTCATCTGATGTGAAAGGTCAAGGGTCAGAAGGGGAGAAGATATTGTCCAGACTGTGAAGCACCCGTTTGACTCTGTAAAGCCTTTTTCCTTCTGCTGCTCTATGTCTATGTGAAAGTTCACAGACAGATACAAAATAAAAAAACATATTCCTTAGATAGATTCACATGCTTCATAATTAAAGCTGATTCTGACACAAAGATGTAAACATAACAACGGAAAGTGCCTTAAAAGCACATACTTTTGTACTTCCTGGTTATGTAGGGTCATGAGGTCATTGAGCATGTCAATTGGGTGTAACCAAATGAAGGGGTGTTTCTTTTGTGTAAAATTATTTATTTTCTTTAAAGTAACCTTTTGAGTTGTATTCTATGCAGTCCTTTACTTTTCAAACCATTTAGCTGAGCAAATTATTTTGTCAATTTCATGCACAAGCTTATTCCTGTTCTTTGTTTAGAAT
>VUQR01031598.1:0-10606 GCA_015108515.1 Hemichromis elongatus | reverse complement strand
CTTTTGGACATAACTGCTTCTACTTTTCTCGTCTTTAACTTTTATATTTTTTAAGTTATTCCACTTTTTTCAACAAAGATTTTACCATGTATTTCAATGGGAGGGTCATTCAGGGCTGGGATTGGCTGGTCGCTACAGCAGTCAGCCAATCCCAGCACACGTCCTCCAGGATGTGGGCGCGGCTTAGTGCCGGAATTCCTTTGATCGTAAAATCATTCAGCTATGAGCATCCACGCTGCGGTTTCTTCAGAAAATGCACTCTATTTTTATTTCAACTTTCGTACGTTTTTCGCCGTCTATCTCCTCCGACACCGTTCGACGTAGAGAGACCGTTCAACCACCGTTGGATTCCTTTTCTTTTGGACATGACTGCTTCTATTTTTCTCGTCTTTAACTTTTATATTTTTTAGGTTATTCCACTTTTTCCAACAAATATTTTACCATGTATTTCAATGGGAGGGTCACTCGGGGCTTGGATTAGCTGGTCGATACAGCGGCCAGCCAATCCCAGCGCACTTCCTCCAGGATGTGGGCGGGGCTTAGCGCCGGAATTCCTTTGATCTTAAAATCAGCTATGAGCATCCACGCTGCAGTTTCTTCAGAAAATGCATTCTCTAGTTAGTTTTTATTTTTATTTCATTGTCTTTTTTTTAATCCATACTAAAATATGACATACTGAAAAATAGGACACTGAACCTAATTTCCTCTGCATTTATATTTTACTTTAATTAGTTCTCAAAGTTCACAAAATTGTTACTTTACATTTTCTTCAAAGGTTTTTAGTTTTTTTCTAGTTTTTTAGTTTTTATATAACTATATAACAATTTTATTTATTCTTAGTGTATTGAACAAAGAGGTATTATGACCTGATGATAGTAAAATATAAAACATGACACCCTCAAAAATCTAATCTTTAAAAAAATTAATAAAATTACTAAAATTTGTAGCCTTTATCTTTGGTAACTGTATATCAAGACATTCTTTTAGGACAATTTGTTTGGTAGTTGAAATATTTCAGTCATTATATACATGTACATTTTTTTTCTTTTTTTTAATTGCATTGGAGGTAGGGTGGTATTAAAATGGATGAGGAGATGCATTTTAAATATGAAGAAGAATGACAAGTGAAGAGTGTGAGATGTGTCACAGTTGAGGTTGAAGAAAGAGAAGTCTAAATGATGCTGCTGATCCTAACAGCCCGGCACGAGATGCCCACTATGTCACCAAATACAGCAGAACATGTGTTTTGACAAGTTCGATGTCAAATGCATCTATAAAAAAGTCAGCCTTTCTGACATTTACAGTGTCAGGGTAAAGCAGATGTCTTCTTTCATTTTCATTCATGGTAGTGAGAATTTTAACCGGTTACCTGTGGTGATGTGTTTAGCCTGTGGGAAAATAGCCATGGGGAAAATGCATTCATGATTTTTTTATATGCTTTGGAGAAAATCCACTCCCCGTTGAGTACATCCATTTACCGGAAATGTTTTTGGGCTTAATGCTGAGTCATATCAATCTAAATGGAAAAGTTAAAGATGGAAGAATGCCAGGATCCTTATTGCATGGTTTATATTTCATCCTACCCAGTGCTTCTAGTCAGACTTTGTTTTGTTTTTTAATATCTTTACATTTACTAATATTAATGGCATAAATGACAAAATGCTGATAGCATGTATACAGATTTCTAATTTTTTTTTTTTTAGAAAGCTTGCATTTTTACAATGATGTTTCTTTCTCCAGATTACTCCACAGTGCATCTAAACCAGCTGCTTGAGAAGGCGGAGGTCATTGCTGGGCGGATGCTGCCTTTCTCTGTCTTCTACAGAAACCAGAATAAAGAGTACTTTGATCATGCCAGGTGGGCATAACTTTATGATTTCCTTTTTATATTACATTACAAAGAAAGAAGTTAAAGCGTGGAGCCTAACCGAGCTTCCATGTCCTTCTAGATCTAAAGACTTCGCTGTTATTTACATGATTGGCTCACTGAAACACACATTTCTAGCAAACAACTCAGGCTCACTCCTTTATTGTCATGTTTTATACAATACAGTTTACAAGCATGTGGGTAACATGGTATCAAGAAAATGTATAGCTATTCAGCTGCTTAAAGCAAAGCAAAGCAAAAACCGATTTAGCTGCAGTGGTTTCAGGAATCTGCAGAAATATGTCAAACTACTCTAGCAGCCAGCCATGTTTTCCCCAGTAAACAATGCTACGCATACACACATACAAACGAAAAGCCAGTCTTTTTTTTCTACATTGTGATTTGTTTAAAAGCGCCATATAACTCAGAGGCAATAGCTGGCAGTTGTTCGAGACTGTGGTCAAAAGAAAAACAAAAATAACACGAGGACAGTATGACAGGAAAAGGAGGGATATCTCTGGAGTGGTCTACTACTGTTTACTGAAGCATTGTGCAGCTAGAGTGAAGACTGATTTTTATCTCGTTTCGTGTGAGTGAATTTTCTTCCACTTTTGGCCTCCTTTCTTCTCCTTTTAACGGTGTGACTGTTTTCTCTCCTATCTTCTCCCCATCCTTTTTCCTCAGAGGTAATGCTCACAGCTTAACAAAGCACACAGTCTCTATACTGAAGCCACAGCTCGTGGGCAGTCTTTTGTTGGCGCTATACAGCATGATGTCATCTTGATAGTCATCTCCCTTTTGCTGAGTTGTGGCTGCTACAGTGTCCCGTGCGCCTGTTAAACTGCGCCATCATGTGGCGAGTAGAAGTACTAAAAGTAGCGTTCTTATCACTTGAGGCTGGGGCTGAAGAGCTTGAAATATGGATATAATAAGAACCTCTGGAGTGATAGCTGTATGAATTGCCGTAATAATTACAGTTCCATTATTGGGACTTTGCTGCTCAGATTCTCTCTGTGGAGAAGAAACTGTATGCAGCTGCCACAGATGCTTTGAATGTTCAGCTGTTAATCTGAAAGCTGCTTTGGTTTTACAGCAGTTTGTCATAATGAAAAAAGGAAACAGCTCATTGGAATTTTTTTCACCCTCTGGATTTCAATGAATCAAACTGGACTAAGCTAAATGTGATTACTATAAAACTTTTTCTATTATGAGGCTCAGTATTCAAGATGTTTTGCATCTACACATTCTGTTTATTTCCCATGTGTTACAAATTCCAGAAAAGTGCTTTCATTTCCAAATTAAAACCTGGTCCCGCTGACTTTGATTGCCAGAGAAATGCAAAAACAGAATAAAACTGATTTCATTCCTTTGTTTGCAAACTTCAGGGAGGTGCAAGACAACCGGATGCTGCCCTCTATTAAAGACAACAGTGGCAGCCATGGCTCGCCCATCAGTGGTAAGCTGGAGGGCATCTTTTTCAGTTGCAACACAGAGTTCAACACCGGCAAGCCACCGCAGGATTCCCCATATGGTCGCCATCGCTTTGAGGTGCGGGCTGATGCGCTCTTCAACCCTGACACCAACCTGTACTTTGGTGACTTCTACTGCATGTATACAGCCTACCACTATGTGATTCTGGTCCTAGCACCGAAAGGCTCAAGGGGCGATGAGTTTTGTAAGCAGAGGCTTCCTTTGCTCGACATCAGCAACAACCGTTTCCTCACCTGCAAGCAGGTTGAAGAGGGTGATGGTGGTTTGGTGTTTCACCACGCCCAAGATGTCATATTGGAGGTGATCTACACAGAGCCTGTAGACCTATCTTTGGGCACAGTGGCAGAGATCAGTGGGCACCAGCTGATGAGTCTCTCCACAGTAAATGCCAAGAAGGACCCCAGCTGCAAGACCTGCAACATCAGCGTGGGACGCTAGGGAAACAGCAGAATGTTTAAAAGGAAAAAGAGGGTGGGAGGGGGGGAAGTAACTGACCTCTACTCACACAAAGGAAGTCCACATGTACTGATGAAGCAGACCAACACATGCATGAAGCAGATTTAGTAGGCTAACACCAACATATCTCTGACACTGCTCTGTACTCTCAAAAGACCATCATTCCCAAAGAAGAGTGGAGAAAAAGACGAAGGTACACCACTCTGACACCTGCACCATTGTCTACTCATCGGAATGTGGGTTATCCTAATGTTGAAAACAGAAACGCATAAAGATAACTTAGGAGTCAGCAGACTTAAATATGTAAACTTGGGACACCGACGACACAGATCCATCTACCCATCCGGCAATTCACACCTACCAAACCCTTTAACTGTACTAACAAACATGGGCTGCTTCATTTCAATTTCCTATTGTTTATCTAATCAGTTGTCCCATACTTTATTGGCCTATGCCTTGTTCTTATAGATATACTGTTAACTGCCCACTGTGTGTGTGGACAACTTTTTTTTCTGATTGTCTTATTTTATTGTCATTTTTTACGATGTTTGATTGTCATTCAACAGTTGACAAATTGTTTTTACCTCCTCCTAGTGGCATGGACTGGTACTACAAATTTCTAGGGCTGCAGCATCGATAGTCATCTTGATTTATACCAAAGGTATTAAAAACTAGACATAAAACCGCTGTGGAATCTTAACCGTACTAATGCAACAGCCTCTGAAATGTGTATTCACCGAGTCAATTGATGACCAAGCGTGAACTGTTTTGTTTGTTTTTTTTAAAAAAAAGAAAAAAGCATGATGCAGTTCTGTGCAGCATGAGTTTAAAAGCTGTCAGTACCTCTGTCATAGCAACCTTTTCTGCAACAGTCATTCTTATTTTGTTGTAGTTAGTGCAAAGAAAGAAAGTAGAACCTTAAACTGTGTTTATTAGAATAAATGTGAAAAAATATTTATTTTTATTGATACATTCATATATTATATATAGATAGATATATAGAAAACTATATAAACCAGAAGTGCACAATGTTAAAAGCTCTGATCATTGTCAACAACGGCATTTAGGAGGAATAAACTTCATATAGGCGAAAATGGGGAAAACACAAATTCGACAGCAGATACTGTATAACTTGCACTATGATGGCTATGTTCACCAAAATTCACATTATTCCAAGGTGAACACGCAAATTCAATTGTTACAATATGTCTCAACTATGTAATTCTTAATACATATCATAGCACAATGTAGGACTAAAAAAACGGACATGCACAAACATTGCAGGATTGTCTCACTGACTGCATTTAAGCTTAAACATTTCTGCCAACACAGCACTTTTAAATGCATTTTCCACATTAACCCGACACACAGGTGTCCATAGTGTTTTGGCAAAGGGGGAAAAAGTGAATAACAAAAAAGTGCCATATAATACATATTGTAATCTTAAAATGACTTCAGTGTAACTAACATCAAATTATTACAGCGCTTCATTCTTGACATAGATTTGTGCTACATAACATAAGCTTGCTACATCGGGTTTATAATAAGATGGGTCACGAATAATAAGGGACTTGGGACTGCAGTGACCCCGCATTTCAGATTGTCACCAATTCCCATCACTTTTTCCTTCATGTAAAGTGCATCTACATAATGAGCATGGCATGAAACAAGACCAGAACCACCGGCTTCACAACCTGATTCATTTCAGAAATGATCGAGTCCTGAAAAAAAGGTCCCACTGTGAGTAACTCAACTTGTCTTGGTTGAGTCCTGTTGTTTACTAAGCAGGGCCTCCAGTAGACGGAGCTTCGCTTTAAGGTTCTTATACTGGCAGTACTCCTCCGCCATTGGTCCACGGTCCTCCTTCTGACATGCCCTGTTAACGATATACGGAGGATGGAAGATGCAAATGAAAAGCAAACTTTAGTTTGTTAGTTTCCAAACAACTTGCAGCAGCTTCCATAACTGGTTGATGGTCCCTATGTTGCCTTACTCAGATAGCTTTGTACAGTGTGTATTGTAATTAAAGAAAAAAACTGCATTTACTTTGGAGGACTAACATGTACAGTACTGTGTACAATTCAGAGCAAACATCTGTCTTTCCTGAGCTCTGTGTGCTGGATTAATGTTACATGAGTGTGCATTACACTGTCGTACCATAACGATGGAAATTCTTTTGTGGATGTTTTTCTTTCTTTCTTTTTCACAAGGCATTGTTGAAAACCAAATGTTCCAAGTTTAGTAAAAGACAAAATAAATTTCAAAAGCTAAGTATGGATGTGTTACATATGTGCTTTACGGTGTGTTACCTGCCCGTCTGTGCATAGAATTGGTCCTCAAACTCTCGAAGCGCTTTGTGAACCCTCCGCTTTTCTGATCGGGTCAACCTGAGGTGATCGAGTAATTCTGGTCTGCGTGCAGAAAGAACCAATTCATCAACTTTTTATATCATCTAGATTGCGTTTAAATAAATAAACCACAACAGAAGACTAGCTGATCAAAGGGAAACAAATGCAAACCACCTTTATCTTCCTTTAAAACACAACTGAGCAAATCATTGATGTCATGCACACAGAAACGCACACTCTCACGCGGTGTACCTGGAAGCTTCATGTAGTGTTGCCATAGTGATAATCTCCGGGTGGAGAACCTTCACCTCTTCCAGCGGAGAAACCAGAGGCGATTCAGACATTTCTAGGGAGGGTGGACACTGCAACTCCTCTAAGGACACACACATGGAAGGTTTTAACCACAGCGGCTGCTGCCTGGGGCTTCTCTGTTTGGGATGCTCTTCATCAGAGCCCTCCTCTTCCTCCTGTGAAGATAAAGAATGAACAGGAATCATAGTAAAGTAAAATATGGCGGTAAATACAATGATTTTCAACGGTCCAGCTGTGAAAGTTAAAAGATGGATAGATAAAACCAGCTGACATATCAATCATTATTATTATTTATTATATTATATCTCTTAACATTATAAAGAGAGGTTTAATAATAGTTTTGTGCAGTTTTTCTAGTCAGCCAATCAAGGTAATCATGCTAGATGTAGTCTAAATTTAGTCTTTCTTCTTAAAAATGTAGCATCATTGGTAGTATCTCTCTTTCAAAAATAAAATGAAATAAACGTTTACTCACAATAGTTGTAATGTTTGCTACAGCTGAGGAAGAAATCAGCTGTTTGAGAAGACGGTAGCGATCGTAGAAAGGTTTCATCAACGTTCGCTCCTGCTTGGTGCTCTGAAAACAGAGATGCATAAAGAAAAATATTAAGATAGATTTTCATCAGAATAAAAATAAATAAAACTTCTCAAAAAGAATCAAGTCTTACCGGTCGTCCGTGAAGACTCTCGAAGTACACCAAACATTTCTGCATGCTGGTCTTCTCCATACTCAACTGGGAAGGGGACATCTCCTGTACATACAGGAGAATAGAAAACTAATAAACTCTTAGAACATCTAAGGTCCAAACTTGTATTGCTACATTTGTGTTAATGGTGCAAACAATTCTGCAAAATCAACCTTCATGCTGTCGGGCAGGCCAAGCTCTTGCCGTCTTTCCTTCAGCCTGTTTGTTATAACGTTCACAGTTTCCTCTACGTTTGGCTTAGTGTTGCTGTTGTTGTTCAGCTGCTGGAGCTCAGTTCCTGTCGGTACCGCCTCCTGTTGGTCTGTATTGCCCCTGCATGTTTCAGCTCTAGGTTCTTCTGACTGCCTTAGCTTCAGTTCTACAGGAAAGAGCAGAAGTTTCAGAGGAAAAATACTTTAAAGATAATATTTATACTATTTTTAAAATGACATTTCAGCTTACCAATTTCTATAAATATCCCACTTTTCATTTCAGTAAATTAATTATTGCATATGGTATATTCCTACATTACTGAAATTTAAACTCATATGTAACATATAATTCATAAAAAATGACAGGTACAACTCAGGCTTTCAACTCAGGCTTCAGTGTAGTTCCAACAATCGAACCACTTACAGAACTTCTTTCACCGCTGCAGTTATTAAATAATTTACACGAGAATGTTTTTGATTATATAACTGACCTTTAAGCTGCTTGCGACACCTGATGAGCTCCTTCATCAGTCTGGCCATCTCTGGATGCGCTGTCTTGTCGTTGTGTGCTGGCTGGAAGAAAAAAGAAAAAGATATCTCACATAACATTGGCCAAGTTTTTTTTTTTATCAAAGTAATTATTAACTATTACAATTAACTATTACCAGATTTTATTTTCCTCATTGTCTAACAAACTATCATGTTACCGATGTTCCAGCAGAGGGAGTAATTCATCCTTAGCAGCAACAGTTTAGAACTTAAATATCTTTAGAGCAAGCTGATGAAGCAAGTCTGAATCACTGCCTAACCTTATAATGCTTCTCCTGTTCAAAACACTCCTCAAAATGCCTGATCCTCTTCCTCAGCGTGTGGATGTGCCTGTTAAGAGCTGAGATGGACACGGCGCCCTCGTCTCGCTCTGTATGGATGCTGCAGCGAGCCCTTGAGACAAGAGCACACGTCCATTTTAACTCTACATCTGCACATTGGTTCATGCAATAAGGACTCAAACGATGCAGTTAAATATCACAAAATATAACAGCCGGTATATTTAATAAAAATATTAAATATATATTATTATTATTTAATAAAAATAATAAAAATCCTTTCCAAATCAACAAGAGCATAACATGAGTATCCCATTTATGAGGTACAAATTTCAGTGGCAAAGAAGTTGTCTTACATGCGTATGTGCTGTGAGCAGGGTGGAGACGGAGCTGTATCGGGGTCTAGATTGTAGCGTTGGCTGTGGCTGAGGTTGTGGCAACGTGGCGAGGGAACTGGACAGTCAGTGGTCGTAAAACGGGAAAGGAGTGGGCTGGCGTGAGGGCCCGTTAGGCTCGGTAGTGTATCCTCTCCACAAAGTTCCTCTAAATAAGTGGAAGTGGAAAGGACAGGACTGGAATCTGACAGCTGTGGGGACAGGGTGTGTGCTGTAGGAGAGAAAGTAAAATGATCATTTTATTTTTAAAAATGTTTATTTAGCATTTATTTTACATAACACTAAGCCAAAATCCCATGTTAATTTGTCTGCTTGTGACAAATACAGTAAAACGAATAATCAATCAATCAACGAATAACCCTAACCCTATGTAGCAGTTATAATCATTAGGCTAAAAAACATAAATGCAGTTTTTTAACAATGTTTAGCCAAAACAAAAGGATGAAAATAATATAAATAAAACACCACGCATACCAGCAGCTGTAAAGTGATGCAACAATAGCTGCTTATTACCTTGGTTACTTAACTTACCCAGGAAAGATACACCCAGCTATTAATAATCAAGCTCATACTTTGTGGCCAACATTTATTGACAACAACATTACAACAGCTTTAATTAGCAAAATAAGTGAATGAAATGTAGATAGGTAGAGCTAGAGATAAAATAAAACCCATTTTTTGACAAAGCTGAAACTTCAGACAATCATGTCCTCTTTGATCTCTGGTGTCAGTGCAGTATATATTGTTATGCTGGAAGCAAAAATATCATTATCACTAATTCATTATAGCAGCATCGTCATTGCTCTTGTCTTACCAGGCGGTGGTGAGTCGACTGAGTGCTGATCCTGAGGAGATGCTAATAGCAGGTTGTGGGTCAAATTCAGGCTCTGTGATTTATTAGACAGAGGCTGTTGCTGAGCAGGTAAGTTATCCTGAGCTTCGGGCTCTCCTGATGCTAAGGGAGGTCCAAAGTCAGCCTCCAGGGCTTGTAGCTTTAGAGAGGGGCTCTGGAAGCAGAAGCAAAACATAGCTTCAAGGATGCATGTAGGACAGGACAGAGAGAAAAAAGCGTTTCAATTCATGCTCAGGAATCTCGAGCAGTCCCTAAAAATCTCTTCACTCTCTTCTCGTCCAGAGTGTGGCTCGGTAAAGATTTGCAAGATAAGGTGAGAAGAGTGGTTTTGTCATCGTCCTGAAAAAGGCATGAGTCAAAAAGCAGAATACAGCTTTATAAGCAGGCTGCTTATTTGACGTATGAGAAATAGAACGCAAGTCTTTAGATTTCCTTGCAGTTATGAAAGGTAACTGAAAATGATCGCTACAAGCAACACATTTAAGAGAAGAAAAAAAATCTAATGTCCACTACGGTCGCCCTCCTCAGGTCTGTGAGCAAATACGAGTTGGTCAGCAGTCAACCAGCAAGACACGAATCCCTTTGTCAGTCACAGAGTCAGATTCCTAATATGCACCACCATACAGCGTGGGATCTCTGATGAGCAATACGCAGTAATTCCATTAACTGTGTCACTGTGATTCCCAGATCACCTGATCCGCCTGTTAGCAGGCAGTGTATGAGAATATGGCAAGCCCCCAAAAGAGATGTCACATCCCTAAATCCACATGGTTTTCCTTCAAACCGGCATTCCCAACACTTTTGCTGCTGATCTGCCTCCACATGGATTATTCATCATGCACGGAAGAATAGGGGCGGCAGGAATACCTCTTCAGTCATTGCGTGCGATGTGGGGGCGTGTGTGCAAGAAAAGAGAGAGGTTCAATATATGACGAGGTGTTTCCACAGCAACGTCAAGCCGAAGCAAGGAGTCTGTTTAATGGAGCTGCGGGGAGTCACGAAGCTGTTTGCCTTGGTGCGTGTGTGTAAGTGGGAGCATACGCAATGGATTCTGATGCTGATATGCAGAGTGAAAAAAATTATAGATTTGTAACTGCACCAAAACAAAAAAAAACAAAAAAACACCCCCATCATCAATATCATTAACAGCAGCAGACAC
>VUQR01031597.1:0-12333 GCA_015108515.1 Hemichromis elongatus | reverse complement strand
CCCCCGGGCTTCAGATGGAATTTTTGATTCTTTTTAAAAACTCAGTCGAGACCACGGCTTTAACCGATGCAGTGATAATCTTCTACAACAGATGTCAAATCAGGTACAAGAGTGCTTCTTTTCACAAGGGGAAGGGTAACATCTTAAAAAGAAAAAAAAACAAAAAACTTAGTCCACCCTGAGCAGCTTGGGCTGCTTTACATTGCCATCTAGTGGCAACACTGCATAATCCTTGCCTCATAAAATATCTTACAGACCAATTCAAAAAAAACCTACAATTAAAAGGAAATAAAACTGAAGAAAACAAACGACACGAGAAGTATCTGTTCTCTTTTAGATTGTATCTATACGAGAAATTACTTTGATATTGCTAAAGGCTTTTTCAAGAATTTAGCTGCTTGCCTTTAATTAAAGTGCTAAATATTTACAGCATTTTTGAACAAGACATTAATATGATTAATGTGTGTGTACATCACTTCCCAGTTTGCTTAAATAAGGATTAAACAGAGATGCTAAAGGTTATGGTCAAAGAAAAATATTTGTGAGAATGTGTTCAGAGTGTGCATGTTGGTGAGTTTGTGTGTCGTAAGTAAAGCCTTAGCTTCAGCTTGCGTTGGCGCATTCATCAACTACATGTGCATGCCTGCTTGGCATCCCTGTAAATGTTTACTTTGAGACTACACACGTGGATAATGTAAATATGTTATGCATTTTCCTAAAAAGCATGCTTAAAAAAAAGCTCCTCTGAGATCATTTCATGGCCTTTAAAGTAAATTTATGAACCAGTATTAACCGAAATCAGCCACATTGTGTATAGGCCATCTTGCAACAGCACAGCCATTCATAACTGTACAGTCTGTTGAGAGATATTTCTCCAGGCTTCTTGAAGGACATTCAAAGCTCTTCTTTGGATGTTGTTTGCCTTCCCAGTGTGTTTCAATAATGCCGAGGTCCTGGCTCTGGGGAGGCCAATCCATGCACTGGCAGTCTGTTTTGTTATTATTGTCATTGTGAACAACAAAGCCACTTCTAGCCAAATTCTTTCTAGATGGTACTGATAGCATGACGACACTTTTTCTGTCTTCATATTTCTATCATTTTTTTTAAATTTTATTTTCAGCCCACCATTGCACTGCATGCTGAGAAATGCCAAGTTTATAATAATGTCAAGTTTCAGCTAATAGCTCTTTGGGAATCACCTTGTATCACCTGTAAAAATATTATTTTATGTCTGTTAAACTCTCTTTACTTTGACATTTTTTACAGATTCATTGAAGAAAAGTGGACAAATTAAGTGTTTTTGGACAGGCAGTTTGTGGCCTTAATGTGACTAAATATAAAAGGTAAAACAGATTCTTTGCCAAGTGGTCTGTTATACATGGACACAACACTCGTTCATCTCTTGAATAGGTAACCTTTTTATGCTTTAATGATTAACAGGTTAGTATTAAGTGGCTTAACAAACAAACAAAAAGAAACTTAACTCAAATTGACTGGAGTGAAAATGAGTTAAAAGGCAGCCACTATCTGGCTCCTTAGAAGAAAAATATGAACAAATGAGGGGTGGCTAAAGACTTTTGCACAATATTATCAAAGTATTGCGACTAGCGGCACAAAGATTTGCTAATGTCCAGTTTTTCTACACATCCAGTTAATAACTAATATAGGTTGGACCATTTAAGCTGCTTTAACCTGACCACAGTTGCAAGCCACTTTACAACCAAACTTAATTTATGTTTTAGTGTCATATCTGTTGTGAGTGCCAGTCTCTGTTCTCATGTATTCACGCGCCCAAGAACAAAGTCATTCAGCCAGATAATTACTAGAAACACTGTCCTTTTTCCTATTTGAAATAAAGTTGATTGTTAAATACTTGAATCTGTTGCCTTTTCAGTATATTCTTTCTTGCAAACACAGTGTGAACGCAAACTTAAAAATGCTTCCAGATGCGAGACAAAATACAGGCTACCTGGTCAAAAGCCAAGCGGAACAACCAAGCAGTACAATAGCTAATTGGGAGGATTTATTACAATCGATGTCTCACTCAAATTGCAGACTTGTCATCACAAGAAAATCAGCGGAAGTGTTACTCTTAACACTAGCAACAGCTTGCTTCCTTCCAGTAAGCCATTTAAGTGAAGTGGAACAATCTATAATAGCTAGTTATTAGTTTTATTAATTGCCTTTCAAGCTGATTCAAACAGATAATACAAGCCCAAACAGCTTTGTTTGGATCAGAGGAAGGAAGCTGGTGAAAATGCTGATATTGGAGTCACGACAGCCTTTCCTGTATAAGACAATGCACACTTCAGAGTGTCAAATTTTTGAAAGGTTAAGCAACAAAAGCATGTCACCCATCTCTCACCATCTCTTTGAAGGCGTTTTCTATGGCTCCAATCACCAGGCTCTCGTGCTGGATCTTCTTCTCAGTAAAAAAGCGTGGTGGGGGCGGGGTGCTGCAAGGGGAGCCCGGTGCACCTGTGGCCCCGCGCAGGGAAGCAGCCCGGGTCAGGGCACGGTGAGGAGTGTTTCCCTGGAGGTAGGGATTACAGTCCGGCTCCTCGCCCAGCACGGTGGGGGGTGGGGATGCCAAGTTGCGCAAAATCTCTATGACGGCCTGAAGCTGGCAGGCGATGTGGTGCTGTAGCAAGCGGGAGGCGGCAACTGCCGCGCCTGAACCAGCGTGACCGTCGAACAAAGCCCAGTAGTGGAACACGAGTCCTTCGCTTTCCTGCAGGCGAATGGTGACAACGCTCAGAACAAAAGGCAGTTAACGTCTGAATCAAACATAATCACATTAAAACACAAAGTCATAAAGGAATTATATTGTTGCTCCTGTTGTGCATTTTAATCAGGATTAATTGATGGCTTCCCTTTTTCGACAACACCTCAACAACGCTTTACATTTGCAGGAAAATCCCAGATAGAGCTCCAACATAGACAAGGGATTTTTCCGTTGTTCTAAAATTTCCCTTGGTCATTTCATTTAATCCATGAATACATTTATTTTTTAAATCTGTCATTTGAGGAGAGGACCAAAAAAAAAAAAAATGTTGCTGAATG
The DNA here is from genome assembly GCA_015108515.1 of Hemichromis elongatus. Classification (NCBI taxonomy): domain Eukaryota; kingdom Metazoa; phylum Chordata; class Actinopteri; order Cichliformes; family Cichlidae; genus Hemichromis; species Hemichromis elongatus. The sequence continues at coordinate 9,270 of VUQR01031597.1, read as the reverse complement.
ACTAATGCTGCTAAGAGGTCTTGTAGAATGACTCATCAGTGAAAGACCCAAGATCATGACTCATTCTGTCCAGTAACACGAGTTCTCCGGAGGTCAAACTTTCGTATCAGCTATCTCTGTGGAGGGAACCTGTCAAATCTGCGCTGGCACAGATGTAGAGGCATTAGACATTCATCTGAATTCTTGAGCTTTGAAGTAAAAAAAGTCACCACAGCAGTTACCTCAGTGTGCTTGATAGTTTAGCCTTTCTTAACACAACAGGAAAGTGATCCGTTTCTCCTCTTGGGATATTGTTTGCATCTTAAGAGAATCAGCGCCTGATGGAGGCACACCCTCAGTTCTGAAGAAATATTAACTTCTTGAAGTTATCTCCTTGGACTGAACAGAAAACAGTAAAATGTAATGGGAGATAAACCTCTAATGATAGTGTGTCATTGATATCTGTTTCAAGATAAGCCTGTGCATGAGCCTTCTCACGCATCAAGGGTTGGGGGAGTTTATCATAAAGATAACATGTTTCAGCTATTTACTCAAAGAGCTTCCCACAGTTTTGTGGAGGTGGCACTGACTGAACTATTTTGGTGAACATAACCAATTGCCTTTTATAGTTTAATATTTTCTGAAACATCATCACATATGCTGAACTTTACTATCTGCTAATACCAACAACCTAATTTCATCTTCTCTAAGTATATATCGTTAAGACAATCCAAAACTCTGGACAGATTTCTGTGTGTAAAGCTGGTTTTGGAATGGATAAAACAGGCTAAAATCTTCTGGAATGGATTTCCCAAAGCCCAGACCTCAGCCCTTCTGAAAATGCTTAAAAGCTGGGTCTGTGGCAGGAAACGCATCATTACGAACCCTACCAAGAAGGGTGGTCAAATATTCAGCCTTATCCAGAGGGGTGGATATTTGACCACCCATCTTGGGTGGTCAAATGTTTATGCCAAACCTTTGTTGATGGCTACAGAAAGCACCCGGTGGAGGTGCAGCTTGCTTAGAGACGTTTAACAAAATACTACTGGGGATGCATGTGTAATTTTGACCCGTGTATGTTCTCTAATCCCTGTGTGGATTAGAGAACATGCAAAAAAAACAAATTCAACCTTGTCCGCCCATGATGAGTGCATGTGAACTTTTATCCAGTATACTCCAACAGCTGTCCCCAGATGTTTACCGAATAGTGTCAAAAGCTGAAGGAAGGCGTCACAGGGATAAACATTTTTCAGTTGTTTTCCTGCGACATTTCAATTCAACTTAGCCAATTTTCGATTTTGATTTGATTTACATTTTAAACAAAGTCAAAGCTTTTTATTTTGAAAATGGGCGCTGTCGAAACTCTGCTAAGAATTTCTTGAACTCTTTGATAAGAAAGTTCGACACGCACACCACCCACCTCTTTGCGTTTTTCATTTAATTTCATCAGAACAGCTTTACTGCACATGTTGCATCCTAACACACCAAACAATCCATAAAAAACCTCTAAGGACCATAAAAATGGGGACAACAAACCCTGTAAACAATTTAATCCCAACTAGAAGCCGGACAGAAATCATCCTGCAGTGCATTTAGTAAAAAAACAAAACATATTTTGAGGTCAATTTTTTTATGCAGGCTGCGAACACGCACTCTAGTTGTTTACAAGTTGCTCCACTTGTAAGGTTACTGCAACCTATGTATGCCTGTTAGCAAAATCTGTCATCAAGCGCATTTAGCGTGCAACAGTTACGGTAGGCTGTATTTGTGTGTTTGCATGCCGTTACCTCTCCTAGACTGCTGTGCTCCATACGGAGCCCTAGGCCCTCTCCGTTGGGCAAGGAGTTGCGTCTCTTGGTGGTGGGGGTCCTGCTGGGTGTGGACGGAGGGCAGTAGCTCATTGGTCTCCTTCTGGCTACTACCACCTCACAGCAGGCCTGGTCCTCATTCAGCGCACTCTTACCAGCATTAATAACCCTGAAAGATGAGGGCATGATTTTATGTCTACAGCCTTTTCCAAAGAATTATTAAAAATCATATTTGTCAACATACAGCCAGTATCATTTTTTTCCAGTTAAAATCTTTGCTTCAAACATCAGATGCAACTCTTGCTGTGATTGCCCAGCTTTTTTCCTGAATGAACAGTTGAACGAAGGCTGAAATCAGAAACTTTTTTTGTTGGCTGAAACAGCGCCGGGGTCTTTCATAGTTATTAAGGCTCACTGCAGGATTGCAACAATTAGTCAGACCCACTGCCTGCGGTTTCTATCTGCAGACCCAGTGTAGCAGCATGCGTTGTATGTTTCATATCCCTGATGAAGATCAAACAGGAATGCTTATTTGTGGTACTGCTCTGCTGGGAGTGTCCTGATGCATTGAGACAATCGCCTCTGGGTGAATATGAAGACTCTATTTGTGCTCAGTTGTACAAAGGGTACATGGGCCAACGCTTTGTGCATGTACGCAGTCCTATTGAGCCTCATTTGTGCTTGTGTGCTTTAAAAAAAAAACAACCCCCACCCCCAAAAAACAGGCAGACCACAGAGAGAGGTTGTAGAAAAATGTAGCCCACTAACAATTTAAAAACAGCATCGCTTTGAAGGCAACCCACACTCTTAATCTAACTGTTTTTAAAGTTGAAAAAAGAAACTTTTTGTCTTCAGAGTCTGCACGATAACCACATTTTTATCTGCAGCCCAGACTGGAGAATGGCAATTTTTCTACATATCTTGGGAAATTTTGACCAGACATCACTGTGCTCATATGTAGTTTTGGTTTGTTTGTTTTTCCCCAGCTGTGGTTTAGCGGTGCAGTGCTTAGCATTTTCACCTAACTGCAAGAAGGTTCCTAGTTTCAACGTCTTTTCAGGCTTGGGGCTTTCTGTGTGGATTTTGCATGTTCTACTTATGCGACTCTTCTCTGAGTAATATGGCCTCTGTAACACAATCCAAAAACGTGCATTTTAGATTAACTGTTGACGCTAAACTGGAAGGTAGCTAAACTTTAGCACAGCATTACAATATTTTATGTGGCAATATTATATCAATACAGGGACACTAAATATCAAGAATCTGTTTAATAAATGTAAATACTCATGGCATACTACCACCATCCTGAGATAAGCCAAACAAACTTGCATAAAATCCACTCAACTGAAAAACCACCAAACACTTAGCTTGACTAAGCTAGCTCTTAATTCAGTGCAAGCTAATGGTTTAGTCACACGTGTAAAAATAGTACAGCAACTGCCTTACATCCGCCTTTGCAAATAATTGCTGCCTGATTTATTAATGCAGACAGAATCAACAATTTCACGACTTTCATTTTATAGCTTACGATACTGTCTAGAGACAAATGAGATAAATCGGGGTATGTTTTAGTTTGTGCCTTCGTTGCCACTAATAAGCCACTACTTTATAGGCATGCAGGCAATTAGGTTGCAAGTTAGGTCTACATTTAAACATTTTTTTAAACCTTTAGTTTAACAAAACCAAGCTGTCGATGGCCAGAATACCAAACTAATGACTTGACAACAATAGTCTGCAAAGTAAAGTTTGTTTCATGGTGGCTATATGGGTTTTTTTTTTACTATGTAATTTATATCTGTACTGACTAAAATATGCCCAAGGAGTCTTTTGTCCATGAGAGTCTTCAAAAGGTAGTTAAAGCAATGTTTGTGAACACTGTTGCCCATTTGAACCAGTGACAATGGATTCTTTCAGTCTGCTGAGTTGACATAATGATTCAGGTGACAGTCGAATCTTCTCTGTATGCTACAGGCTATAACTAAGCAGTAAAATCACTAACACAGTAAAAGTGAACCTTTTCTGCTTAAACTACATGCTTCTTAATTTGTAGCACTCGTTTTCACTTGCTGTCTCAAAGGCCATTACACCAGCTGCATAACAGCTAACTCTAGATAATGTAATTGGGTCACAAATAAATGGTAAAAAAAGTTAGTCTGGCAAGTCTGGCCAACATCCCCGGAGGCTGTTGTTGTTGTGTATGTGTGTGTGTGTGTGTGTGTGTGTCTGAGTAGAGAAATTGGCATGTCTATTTATAGACATTATTGTCAGTTGCTTTCTGTGAGGCAGCAGCCTTGTCTGGTCCTCGGTCGCAGATGCTCATTAGCTTAAGTTAGAAGAGCCACGATGTAAGCATATACACATGTATAACTGATACTTTAAATTTTAAATTCTTTAAAATACATAATACAATAATAGCAAAAGTCTAGAAAAAAATTATTTATGCCAATTTCTTGCTAATATTTAGTCTTGTGCCATTAGGGTTTCAACTGTGCAGACCCCAGTGGTATTTTTTTTTTTATTGTTTTTTTCTTTAATTGTTCATCACTCAATTTGGTCCTTGTGATCTCACATCGTTGACCCCAGTCAAAGTCATCCAATTTTTCATCTCTGCAGTTTTATTAGATGGAATGATGAATTCAGTTACTGTTTGCCATGAGTCCTAATTAAAAGTATCACAGTATCCATGGGGGGTAGGAGCACTCTGTCAGTCATTTTAACGAAGAAAAGCTCAGATGCCACGGTTCCCTTCGTATCTGGAAGGGGAACTTCCCAAAATGGAAGTTATCAGAATGTTAAAAATGTTACCAGATCTACCCGAGACGAATACCGTAGATACCCGGGTCATGGCGCACATTAAAAAGGAGAGCTGAGCTCATTGCTAGAAGCCCCAAACCGAGCAACAATGACCCTGCTGGGCGTGAGGAAAAAAGACCACGAATAGCAGCGACACAATTGAGTTTTCTCTACAGGGTGTCAATGCCCAACCTTAGAAACAGCCCCAGGAGGTGGTCATTTAAAAGGTGAGCCACAGAATGAGGGGCTCAGAGTAGAGCCGCTAGTTGGTAAGTGATAAGATATGACCTTCTAGGTGACTTGTTTTGGGCATTTAATCGAAGCCCATAGGGCAGATAAAGGGTAGACACACTGGAGTCAATAAGTTAGTGATATTGAAAATAGAATACACATAATGTTTACTTGTAATTGGTAAAAACTAACTATTGCCATTATCAAGAGACACTGTTAAAACAATAATAGGGATTGCATTTGGGAAAAACCTCCAACCTCCAGGCTAACAGTTCTGTAGGTGTCTAAGATAACCAATGGATTGCCACTAGATGGTGGACTGTTGATTTCTCAATAGGTAATAAACTGCTTGTTACATTTATTCTACTATTCCCCTTCTTGCCACAAAGGATTCTTGTGGTACTGAGAGTACTCCCAGCTAAGGATGACAGCGCATAGGCTATAATGTGTCACTCACCACCAAAGCTATAATAACCACCGGGTGGTTGTCAATGGCGATTACGCTTCCCTGCATTCCAACTTAATATTTAGCACTGCACCCACAGCGATAAGTGCCCTCTGAGCTACTGCGGTCATAAAACACTCTGAGGCATCGACCACATTTGAGTTTGTCATTAGAAGAAGTCCAGGAAACGTTGCTCTGCTTCATCCAATCTGCCTGCAGAAAACAGGGTAATCGTCCACATTAACAGTGCATTTAATTTAATGATCCCACTGTGTTGCATGAACCGCACAGCCACTATTCTCTGCACGTGACCGGGAGTACTCTCACAACTTGTTTCTGTCCTCATTTCAGCCATTATACAGGAAGAAAGATTTCATTTCCCTGCCAATCAAATTTTTGTTTCATTCTGAAGACATAGCTTTCCTCCCATTAGTGACAAAACCTAATTTTCAACTCCATTGTCAGACAGCTAATGCGTTCGTTGTTTCTCCATCCTCAGCAACAGATGTTGGAGCAGAGCTGCTCTACCCCACCCAAAAAACTGGAATAATTATTTGGTGAAGCACAATGATTTAATACTTTGCCTCTAATCGTAACAGGAAAGAAACAATAACGGAACAGTAATGAGGAGTTCAATAGTAAAACAGTCTTTTTACAAAAAGTCTAGATTTAACACTTCATGAAGATTTATGGTTAGGACTGGGCCATCTGACTGTGGGAGATAAGGAAATTTAACAGAAAATTTCTGAATGGACTGTAGGAATAGAAGGGTTTGGATTTCTTCTTCAGCAGTAGACACTTATTGTATTCAGTTTTTTGTGATAATAGTGTGAAATTTGCAGATCAGAAGTCTTAGCAATTTATAAATCAGTGTACCGCTGATATCTGGCTATAGCTTTTACTAAAATAACCATGTTTTCTCCTCTGACATTACTACATGATCTTTTTGCCTGCAGCAAAGACCATGTAGTGCTAAAAGCTTGAGGCTCCCAGGCTCTCAGACTGAATCGCTGATTAAGAAACCTGGACACCGGCAACCTGTCCATGCAGTACCCCGCCTCTCCCCCAGAGACAGCTGTGATAAAACCAGCACCCCGCATGACCCTGAGTTGGTAAATGGATCGATAGCCGGACACACTACCTCTCCTCCACTCAGACTTGCAGTCAGTCTTTCCCAGTGGTTACTCAAGATACCGGAGTGAAAACATACCAAGTGACCTTGACCTAAAGCCATTTTCTACTTAAACCACCGTTATGGGACATCAAGAGACATCAGTAAAACTACATAGCGGCATTACAGACTGAAAACAAAGTTTTATTTTTTGAATTAAGAGACTCGTCCCAACTTTACTATCCTGATAAAACTGTTTATTTGATGATAAAAAAAAGTTAATGTCCCTGAAGCCTCTCATTTCCCGTTTAGTAGCAGCTGTAAAGTAGTTAATTTTTTAGTACATCTCACCCACTGAATTAAATGAAACTCAGGATGGATGACATGGGAGATATTATCTTGATAACAATCCCTGACGTTCTACATACATGTGGAAAAGTCTTGAGATACTCTTCATTGATGTTTATTTTGCTTCCAGGGAGTCAGATTTTTTAATTTTTTTTAAAAAATGTATTTTATTGTATTGGTCTTCAGAAGAAGCGGCAGGTGTAAAAACACTATATGCAGCAGATGAACTTTATTTGAAAGTCATGTATTTAAGAAATAGGATCCAGAAAATACTTGATATAGGACCCGAGAGATACAACTTTAGTTGGTTCATCTACTGTTCACTGAAGTCTCATCAGAAATGGAAGGATGGAAATCAACAACAAAAGGTCTGATGGGTTGTTAAGTCCAATTTCTGATTGTCTTCTTGGCAACAGTTTTTATTTTCCAATGTAACAATGATCCCTAACACACTACCAATGTAGTAAAAGCATACCTGGGTAGAAAAATACACAATGGAACACTATCAGTCATGGATTGGCCTCCTCAGTGCCAGGACCTCAACATTTTTGAAGCAGTTTGGGATCATCTTGGCAGAGAACAGAATAAAAGTTAGCCAACATCCAAAGAAGAGCTTTAAATTTCCTTCAAGAAGCCTGGGATAATATTCGGGAAGACTACTTAAAGAAATAACAAGAAAGCGGCCTAAGAGAACTCAGGCTATGTCGAAGAATAAAGGTGGTCATACCAAATATCGACTTTCAAGCTCATGAGAAAAATACAAACAGGTTTTAACCATCTATAATTACCTATATAGTTCATTTTATGTTTGCATGTCAATATTCTCATTCTCTATTTTTCTAGCAAAATATAAAGAAATTTGGGTTGGCTTAAGAGTTTTGCACAGTGCTAAAAGACATCAAGAAGTTCATTAATTCAGTTTCTTTGGCAAATAGATTTAGTTTGATTCCAACAGCTTACATCCCAGTTAAAACCTGGCGAATTTCTGATGGACCTTGGTAACCTAGCTAGTATAATAGCAGTAGAATTAGCTCATAACTACCCAGCTCTACCCTCTCTCAAACAACAATGGCAAGCAACAGCTAAAATGCTGAACTCATGGCCTCGGAAATCTACTGCTGCCTTTTAGTGGGCCGGTTTAACACTAATTAGCGTGTATCAGTTTCCATGTGCATTACACACTCTGTGGTTGCAGCTGCTAACAAAGCCTGCCAGCATTAGCGTCAGCGCATCTATATATGGTCACTAAATATGGTCACTCCTGGCTCCCAACAACAACCACAGCCAAAATACAATTCCAAAAACGCAACAAAATAGGCGATGTGCCCGTGTGTTATATATAAAGTCTGGGAATGACAATTAAACCTGCACCGATTCCTACATATGCTCTCTTGCGTATTAGCTAAAACTCAGTCCTTGAAGCTTTTTATAGACCAGTCGTGTCATTTGTCTTTTTGCAGGCTTCATGCACACTGCTTTAACATGCATACCATTGAAGCCTGGAAAATCATTAATCATGGCACAGATAGAGCAAATGGTAAAATTAACAAGACAAATTCGGTTATATGTCTAAGTTTGTCTTGGAATTTTCTCAATTAAAAAAAAAAGTGAATGTAATATGTAGCTTATTAATTCCCAATGTAATAAAGAGGCAAGAGCCAAAACGGCTGCTGTAATGAGAACACTGGAGGCTTTAATTACAGATAAATGCAGAGAGGAGCTGAACTCATTAACCGCATCGATCCAGTCGGAGCCATTCATTCACACAGCTCTGAGTGTTGCTATGTGTGATGGTGTTAAAGAAAAGGACAAGAAAGTGAGGAGTGATCATATGTCAAAATAAGTCAAACTTTATGTATTTAGAAAATAGTATGCAATACAGAAATGTGTATAGTAAATAATCATTAGTTATCTCCAGCTTTCTCAGTATTATAACCCAATGGGGGAGAAAAGAAGAAAGATATTTCTAACTATTAGTTCAGCAGATCCTGAACCGTCAAATGGATCCGCGCTTTCATGATATTTACTATCAGACCAGGCAGTGTTTTCTCAGTGTGTGTGAATAGGTGCAGGAAGGAGCGCTTTCGCAGATCATTCATCCCAACAGTAGTTAGACTCTATAACTCCTCAATCACGATGTCATAAGCCACTGGACACTGTGAACATCCACGGTCACCACTTCACGCATAATCGACCTCCCATGTGCATGGACATGCGCAGGTATATATGTATGTATATGTATACTTATGTATATTAGTGTGTACATGTGTGTGAGTACATGTCTATAAATAGGAATAGTAGTGGTACAATAGCTATATCAAGCGATATAGTTATGTCTTCCATATTTCCAACCATATCCATAATCACATACTGTGTGTGCTACCATTGTATATAGTGTATTTATTTATCTTACTTTCTTTTCCATTGATTGTACTTATTTGTATTTTTGTATTTCCTTCTGATATCTGTACCTGAGCTGAGGTGACGCAAAAATTTCCCCGTCGTGGGATCAATAAAGTCTTATCTTATCTTATCTTAATAGTTTCCTGTTCTTA
>VUQR01031594.1:0-12932 GCA_015108515.1 Hemichromis elongatus | reverse complement strand
CCACCAGCTCCTTGGTCTTGCAATGTTCAGCTGGAGATGGTTATCCTGGCACCATGATGCCAGATTCTTCACTTCATCCATGTAGGCCGCCTCATTGTTGTTGGAGATGGCGTCCAACACCACTGTGTCGTCAGCAAATTCACAATAGTGTTGGAGCCGTGGGTGGCCACACAGTCTGAAGTGTAGAGGGAGTAGAGCAGTGGTGAGAGGACACAGCCCTGTGGTGCTCCTGTCCAGCATAACTAAGGGAGGATTCAGGGTCACCTGGTCCAGCCCTAACTATATGATTTGGCAAAAAGGAAAGTTTGAAGCCTAATCTTAAAAGTAGAGATAGTGTCTGTCTCCTGAATCCAAACTGAAGCTGGTTCCATAGAAGAGGGGCCTGAAAACTGAAGGCTCCGCCTCCCATTCTACTTTTAAATACTCTAGGAACAACAAGTAAGCCTGCAGTGTGAGAGCGAAGTGCTCTGAATAAAGAGCTCGCTGCAGGCAGACGGGCAGGCCCCAGACTGGACCGTGACCAAAAAACTGGCTTCAGTTGCTGCTTTTGTCCTTACAGTGTGTGTTTTCCCATGTGTCTCTGTCAGATGGTGTTTCTCAGTGTTGGTTAGTTTGTCCTGATGTCCGAGGACCAGTGTCACCAACGGGCCGAGGCCTCCCGGCGGGGTCAGGGCAGTCTGGAGACAGGGGAGGGTGACACTGAGCCCAGCATGCTACTGCAGAAACTGAAGAGCAACATCTCGTAAGTCTGAGTGAGGGCGATGAAAGAGGAAGTGTTTGTGTGTGAAAATGGTGATTAGAATTTCTAAAACTCTGACCTAGATGGATGGATCTGATCAGCATGTCGTCTGTCCTCTTACAGGAAACACGTTCAGACCAAAGTAGAACAGATCCTGGTAAGAATCCTGCTGTGAAGTTATAGTTTGGTTTATTAAGACCTGCAGACTTCAGTGGTGCTTACCTCCGGTCTGATTCATTCATTGTGGGTTTTTTCAACAGCAAGATGTTCAGCGTTTCTCTGACAATGACAAGTTGTACCTGTACCTCCAGCTGCCCTCTGGACCAAGTTCTGGAGACAAAAGGTGGAGTTGCTTCTCCACGTTTTGCTGCCTTGATTTTTTTCCCTGATAGTTTGTGATTTGTTGTTTTTCTGCCAGAAAGGGTGAACTCTCTAATTTGTTTGTTTGTTCTCAGCGGCGGTGATTCAAGTTCATTCAACACTGCTGACCAGCTTCATACCTGTAACTGGATCCGCAGTCACCTGGAAGAGCATTCAGACACCTGCCTGCCCAAACAGGACGTCTATGAGACCTACAAGTCAGAAATCACACACACACACACACACACACACACACACACACACACACACACACACAGTGACCTATAACAAGGAACTGATGGTGGGACACAGATCTGGTTGTCATGGCGCTCTGATGCTCTCCTGACTGTGCGTCCGTCTGTTCTGCAGGAGGTACTGTGAGAACCTGCAGCAGCGTCCCCTAAGCGCCGCCAACTTCGGGAAGATCATCAGAGACATTTTTCCCAACATCAAAGCGAGACGGCTCGGTGGCCGAGGACAGTCCAAATATCCTTTCAGATTAAAAGTGCAGAAAACCTGAACCCAGTCACAAGTCAAGAATACCAGGAGTAACATTTAGCCTTCCTTAACCTGCTATCTGACACGTACTGTTACAGCGGCATCAGGAGGAAGACGGTCCTCAACATGCCTCTGCTGCCTAACCTCGACCTGAAGAATGACCCGGTACTCAAACTGCAGTACTGCTGTGTACTACAGTATTTCAGTGTGCTAATATCTACTCCTGTGTACTGCTGTGTATTGCAGAACTGATCGTATTTATTTGCAATTTGTTGGTGATGAATACTGTTTGTTCCTCTTTGTCACCAGGCGGAGCTCACTGAGCTGGTCCAGACGTACAAACAGGAAGTGACAGAGGCGGCGTGCGAGCTGATTTGTGACTGGGCGCAAAAGATCCTGAAGCGCTCGTTTGACACGGTGGTGGAGATCGCTCGCTACCTGATCCAGGAGCACATCGTCAACCCTCGCTGTAGTCAGGCTGAGCTCGTCTCCTCCGCCGCGCTTGCAGGTCTGTGTGTCTGTCTGTGACGATGGTGTTGATGATGATGATGATTATGGTCATAATGATGATGTTGATAGCGACGAACACGATCATGATGGTGTTTGTCAGGACGTCACTGACTGCACTGTTTTCTGTGCAGGCGGTCCAGCTAAAACCCACAAAGTCATCAAGAAGACTCCTTTGGTGTCCAGAGCTGACGGTGATGGCGTTCCTGATCAGAAGGTTAGTTTCCCAGCAGTTAGCAATGTCAACAATTCATGCATCCCTTGCTCACTTCTTCCTGTGTGTTTCCCCTTCCCCAGAAGGATCTCGGAGACTCTTCTTCCTCTTCCTTGCTGAAGTCGCAATCAGGAGACAAATCAGCCTCGTCTGGAAAGCCTTCCTCCCTGGATGCTTCGCCTCCCTCCAGCTCTTCCTCATCTCTACGTCCTGCGGTTAGTGACGTAAACGAAAAGCACCAGTGTTCACTGAAATCAGCAAAATGCTGAGGATAAAGCAGAAATCACAGATACAGTCAGTGTCGCATGCTTATGTTTGTCTGTTTGTAACCTCAGTCCATCTCTCACGGTCCGCAGGTCGAAGCATTCATCAAGCAGTTACCCAGAATCCTCCCTCGGAGCTCCATCCCAGATAAGACACTCTCCGTCCGCTCGTCTCCACCCTCACTAGCTCCCAAAGACACCTCTGGTGTAGGGGAGGTGTCTGGACACGGAGGCCCCACCGCCACCACTGCCACCAGTGGTGGTGGGGTGAAGGTGATCGCGATGGCAACGCTGCCGCAGCAGCAGGGCGGCCCTATTCCTGTGATGATTCTGCCTCAGAGCTGTCTGTCCTACGAAAGGGAGAAGATTGCCCCGCCGCCTCCATCTCAGCAGCAGCATGCCCCCTCAGCCCCCACCTCTGTGGTCCAGAAGGTTCGAGGTGGTGCAGCCAAGCGTCCCCTCGAGGTGCTGGTGTCCAGTGGCAGCGCTGTAGGTAGTAGCACCGCCACCAATACGACGCCTGTGAAACGGAAACGAGGACGACCGAGAAAACCTCGCCCCGAGGACTCCCTGCCAGCTCTGCCCACTACACTTCCTCCTCCACCTGGGCCACACCCTCCCCCTCCCATCATCACTTCTGTGACGGGCGGCGTCATCCAGAAAGCCTCTTCTTCGTCAACCTCCTCACAGCCGGTGCTGGAGCTGGTGATCCAGGAACCGCCTGGCATGGTTCTGGGTCAGCTGCCGGCAGTGGAGCACCGTGGCGTGGTGGTGCAGTGCCCACCTGAGGTGGACCGCCACGGTAACCCGCTGCTGCTGCTCCAGAGCCCGGGAAACCCCAGCTGGGAGCTGGCGTCGTCAGGGCGCACCCAGATGGTGGAAGTCATCCAGAAAGCTCCAAGACCAAGCAACAACAACAGCACCACCACACCGCCCACTGCACACCTGCCAGCACCTCCCCTCCCACTGCCCACGCTGCACGAGGCGCAAGGCGAGGTGGAGATCACGCTGACGCCGGTGGAGCCGCATGTCAGCTTGCCGCCACCAGCTCTTCCTCCCACCTCCTGTGCTGGCTCCGCCTCTCCCGCCATGGTGATGAAGAATGTGGAAGAGGAAGCAGAGGGCAGCACAACTCCACAGAGGGAGGGGCACTAACCCTGTTACCTCACTCGCTACCAAGCCTTGCCCCTCTCCTGTCCTCGTCCTCATTGGTGGAGATCCCAGATTGGCTGCGTCAGGGGGATACATGAAACCAGAACACTCACACCGCACATCTCACCACCACACTTCCTCCGAACATTTGTTGGCCTGCTGCTTTGCTTCACTTTAAAAATGTGTAGAGGAGGAGGCGGGGTTTGGTACTTACGGGTCAGAGCCTTGAAAAGGTTCTCTGTGTTAAACCTTAGAAACAACCTCTTTAACGAGCTCAGCCTCTGCTCGCCTGTAGGCCGTCGCCTCCAGGAGGTGCCGTTTAGGGAGCAGAGGCTCCGCCCCCTGTTCTGAACAGCCTTGTGTTTTTATCGTGTTGGTTTGTGATTTCTTTTCATTTTTTTAATGTTCTTGAGAGCAAAAAAAAAAAAGTTACCCCCAAAATGAAGCCGTTTGATCTAAGTGTTTGAATACGACTTTATTTATAGTTCAGGTTATTCTTTTACATTTCAATTTGTTTGTTAAATTATAAATAGTCAGTCAAAGACTAAATGTGCTTGTGTCAGCTCTGTTTCCAGTTCCCTGAACATCAGGGCCAGACATCCACCACTCACACCAGACCTGCTTCCCCATCTTCTTTTTTAATTAGGACCAACTTTGTTTAACTAAAAAGTACTTTTTGTAAACTCTGCTGTCAACCCCTAGTGGCAATTTACTGAAAGTGCTTTTATACTTCATCATTCATGGTGAAAAATTGCTCTTCCTCGGGCAGCCACGTCGTTGTATTAATTTTAACGACGTGGATGTAGATGCAGATATCTAGCCCTCATGGATTGGTGACTAACTGGTCAGTTTGAAGCTTGAGTTCAGGCTCAAGGAGCAAAGCACAAAGTTGCTCTCACAAACGCTCACATGTAGCACGAAGAATTTAACCACTTAGCATAGAGCCTGCACCCTTGCACTAAGCAGCTCCCCGCGAGCGCCAGCTCTGTCCTGATCAGCAGTGTGACACAACCAAATTGAGACATTAATGTTAATAATAATTAAAATAATCAATAACCCGAAAAAATGTTTTGGCCAAAGGTAGTGCCCTAAACTTGTGACAGGAAGTGGTTCCTCCTCTTCTTCTGTGGTTCCTTCAGGAGGACTCTGGAAGCGTCGCGTTGTCTTCATCATTGGTGCTAAAAAACTGCGAGGCTCGGCGCGGCCGCGTCCTTCTCATTTTCATCCTGTGATCTCAGACTTGTAAAAACCCAGTTCGTCAGTACTCATGTCTAGAGGTGTGAATGTGGTGTGTTCAAGTGTCTGTCCTGCGACAACGAGAGCTGTGAGTCAGTTAACTGGACGTCGAAAATCCCGACTGTTAGTTCACACGTGTTGCATGATGGGAAGGTGCACACTGCAGCACCGCACTCTAATGATGCTGAAATCTGTTTTTCGTCACTAAGTGAAGTGCCAACATGTAAATACGACTGCATGGTGTAGAATCAGCCAGCTGGCACGTGGCGGCGTCCTGTTAACTGCTGCGCCTCGGCCCTGACTGACTCAAGCGTTGCACTGTTTGATGAGGCCGCGTGTGTTACGAGTTTGTTGTTATATGCATTCAGAGACTGCGTCACAGGTATTTATGAGTAATGTTTTGCTTTGTGGTTGCACTTGGCGAGAGGCCGACCGCACTATGGCCAGTTCAGTTTTTTAAAAAGTTGTGTTTTAAGTGTTGAACAGTGAGAATAAAGAGGAAAATATGAGTGTTCGTCAGAGCTGCAGTAACCACACAGAGTAGTTACATTTCACAGTTTGTACAAGTAAAGATGTTTCTCTAAAGACCTCAGTTTACTTCAGAGGAGGTTTGTAGGATAAACTGCCTCTGACGGGAGCCACAGGTGAGTCACCTGACCTGGACTTTGGGTACGCCCAGTCCAACTGCTTCTAATTGCATCAAGTTTGTCAGAGAGGTGTAGGACTTGGACCTGATGCTGAGTTACTGGGACCGTCTGACTCTGGAGGGCTTTTTGAATAAACGTTGGACCTCTTGGGACCTGTTTGTACTGATGTGGCTCTTCATTTGGAACTTTATCCAGTACTGAGAAGGCTTGCTGGTCCTGAACTGGTCCCTGTTGCTTTAGGGCTTCCTGTTAGGTGGACTGAGGCCTGGATGCTTCCAGAAAACTGTTGATGTAAGGGGAAAAAACAAACAAACAAAAAACCTCTGTGGGCAAAGTTGCTGCTGAGTTGACCATCGAGTCACTCTTCTGCCAGTCACTGTTGACTCTGTCCTCATCACTTAATTGCAGACCTGATGTTAAAGTCAAATGTTGCTTTTGGGAATCAAAAAGTTCCGACTGAAACCCGAAGAGATTGTTCCCTGTGCAGGAGCTGCTGGGCTAAACTGGGCAAACTGGGAAACCTAACAAAGATATGAAAAGAGCTGAGTTTTGGACTAACAGCGCACATCCATTTAGGGAGCCAAGTAACTGAGCAGGTTTTGATTCAGAACGCCAGTCCAAAATCATCCAGATAAACGGTCAGTGATGGTGAGAGAGCCAATCAGGGGGAGAGAAAATAAAGCGGTAAAGTAAGAGGTGGACTTCAGCTGCTTCATACCTGCTGTACAAAATGACCAGGTGTGAAGCAGCACAGCTGAGACATGAACCCCAGAAACTTGAGTTTGGTTTATCTGAATAAGTGGACCTGCTTCATCTTAGATGATCCCTGAAAGGCTGGCAGGACTCTGCAAGTCAACACCCAGAAGAACCTGGGAAAACATTAAGTCAGAGATGAAGAAGCTGAGATCCCACTGGAATCATGAAGGATTTTACCCAAATACTGAAGGCAGGAGGAACCAGTGTCTGTGAAGGTTCTCAGTCATCCAGGTCATCGTAGTCTAAGGAGCTTGTAAAGAAAAAGGCATCTGGACTTCTTTAGGTTGCTTTGGGTTAGGGTTAGAAGTCCAGTCCAACCTAAGGAAGTCCAGACACCTTTGTCTTTACAAGCTTCTTAGGCAGGAGAAACCAGTTTAACCCAGTTAAAACCAGCTGTGGCCCAGTCTGGGAGCCTGGGTTTGCAGCTGTCTGTGGGAGTTGTTCACTGTGGAGCCATGGTGCTGCAGAAACGGGTGAGATAATCAAAGATTAAACGATCGGGATCCGGGTAGCAGGGCGTCGACTCCAAAGGGCCAGACTTGCAGCACGGTGCTTTCTGATGTCACTTCCTCTCTTGTTTGTGCTGTACATGTGTAGAGCGGCTCCCCTGCGAGGCGTGAAGAGCCCTCTGAGATGTGAACAGCTGATTATTAGCGCAGGAAACTGACCGTCATAGGGTCAGAGAACTGTACTGACGAAACGTGACGAGATGACGAGGCACTGTTGGGAGCGAGCGGTTCCGGGCCTGCCCTGCAGTCAGTGTGATGGCAGTCTGAATGAAAGGAGGTCCCGCGGGTGTCGTGGTTCTGGGCGGAGCCCAGCGGGTCCTGGTGTTTGTCTGTGGCAGTGACCAGCGGCGACGACCTTTCCTGTTGTTTTCCTTCTGCCTCGTGCTTTGTCGGTTGTTGAGCTTGTTGATGTGCAGATTTTCTTCTTCCTGGTGTTGCCGTGAGAAACGCCATCAGTTTTCTTGCATGTGTTCCTGTGGCTGCTGGTCGCTCTTTTAGATGTTTGTTTCTCTCCGCCCTCTCTCCTTTCTGTTGCTTTTTTGTTTTGCACTTTACTTGGGGAGTTGCTGAGGTTGGAGGATAAACCTCCTGCTCAGCAGGCAGTGTGACGCAGCTTTGCTTCGCCTGCTGCTTCGCCCGTGTTTGTTTGTTGTGAAGAGAAAGTGAAGCGTGATGAGGACAGAAGCCAGAACTTTAATGTGAATCTATTTTCCTACGTGACGCAATAAAGACGTGACGTTAACTTACTCTCTGGTGTCCGCTTTTCATTTCAGCAGGTCACTTCCTGATGACTAATCGGATCTTTGGAAAATCAGCGTTCCTGAGAGTGTCTCACTACTCACAGGATCTGAGGGTCAGAGCAGCGTTTCGGGGTCACAAGGTCACACAAAGCTTACACATTGTTTCTAATCAAAAACATTTGAATCCTCTGGGACAAACTTTGATAGGCTGAATGATCTTCTTAGTTTGATTTGTTTCTGGCTCTCAAATCAGATTTTTCTGTTAAAAATGTTTAATTTAGCTTAAAACAGATGTGAACTATTTAAAATGGAGCCATGGGTTTAAAAGACGATGTCTTTAAATGTATTCTTTCTCTTCTGACTTATTTCATGTTATCTGGAGAGTAAAGCTGCTGATGGAAAATTGAGTTGAATATCGAAAAGAATCAGTGAAAACACAAAAGAAGAACTTGATTTTCTGCTTGTGTGACAATCGCAGACGTACAGAATAGAATAGGCCTCTACTGTCTTTGTACGTGTACAGGGAAACTGTGGGTGCTCCACATCACATTCATCTGATTTAGTTTATCTTGAATGACTTAATAGTGCAGGAGGAGATTTGTTTGCGGGTGTATGGAGCAGGGGACGTCGTCTCTCCTCACCTTTCTGTAACAGTCACATCACGTCACTGTTGAAACATGCAGACGTCAGTCCTTCCAATGTGAGCCAATCAAGAACCTGACATGTTCAATTGCAGATGAAACATTATATGCATAAATGAGTCCGACACGCCAGCTGTTCCTCATCAGGCCGGTGATAGTCTCCCAAAAACTGATTTTCTATGTTTTCATGTGTTACTTCAAGGTTCTTTATTTGCCGTTTGCAGATAAACCAGCAGTCAAGGCACACCTGAGCTCTCTCAGTCATAGTAAGCGTTTTAGAAAAAGACAAGAAAAAACACGACAATACAAAATACAATATAAAGCGCCTTGAGGCGACCGTTGTTGTGATCTGGTGCTATATAAATAAAATTGAATTGAATTGAATATAAATTATACCCCCTTTGCAAGAGGGATGGCAGTATATACACAGGAGTGTGATTCTATTGCACAGTTGCACATTTCTGAGGTAGTGAGAGGTTATTATTGCACATTGTTCAGTGGTTTGTGTTTGCCATCATTCTGACTGTGGTGGGGAAGAAGCTGTTGAAAAGATTGTTTATTTGAGTGATGATGTGTAACGTCTTTACTTACACTACCTGTCAAAAGTTTGGACACATCTTCTTTTTCCTTATTTTTACTACTTTCTATATTGTAGATACAAACTGAAGACATTAAATATAGAGGTCACTTGCTTTGCTGACAGCACTGCAAACTCTTGGCTTTCTCTCTATGAGCTTCATGATGTAGTCACCTGGAATGGTTTCACCTCACAGGTGTGCCTGTCGGGGTTCATTTGTAGAATTTCTGGCCTTCTTAATGAGGTTGGGACCATCAGTGGTGTTGTGCAGAAGTCAGGTTGGTGCACAGCTGACAGCCCTGTTTGGCAAAAAACAATCAGCCAAGAAAAGAGAAACAATGGTCCATCGTTACTTTAAGAAGTGAAGGTCAGTCAGTCTGGAAAATTGCAAAAACCTTGAATGTGTCCCCAAGTGCAGTTGCAAAAACCATCAAACACTACGATGAAACTGTCTCACATGAGGACGCCCCAGGAAAGGAAGACCAGGAGTCCCCTCTGCTGCTGAGGATGAATGCATCCGAGTCACCGGCCTCAGAAATCACAAGTTAACATCAGCTCAGATCAGAGCCCAGATAAGAGAGCTCCAGTAGCAGACACATCTCTACATGTTCAGAGGAGACTGTGTGAATCAGGCCTTTACGGTCAAACAGCTGCTAAGAAACCACGACTAAGGAAAAGAAACAAGCAGAAGAGCTTTGTTTGGGCCCAGAAACACAAGGCATGGACATCAGACCGGTGGACATCTGTGCTTTGGTCTGATGAGTCCAAGTTTGAGATCTTTTGTTCCACCTGCCGTGTCTTTATGCGGCACAGGAAGGGTGAACAGATGGTCTCTACATGCATGCTTCCCACTCTGAAGCTTGGAGGAGAAGGTGTGATGGTGTGGGCGTGCTTTGACACTGTTGGGGATTTATTCAAAACTGAAGGCACACTTAACCAACATGGCTACCACTGCATCCCATCATTTATTTATATTTAACAGGACAATGAGCCCAAACACACCTCCAGGCTGTGTGAGTGATGGAGTGCTGATGGCTTGGCCTCCACAGTCACCTGACCTTAGCCCGGTCGAGATGTTTTACATGTTTTGAGTTACTTCAAAAATATTTTGTTTACTACATAATTCCACATGTTCATTCATAGTTTTGATGCCTTCAGCAAGAATCTACCATTTAAATAGGCATGAAAATAAAGAAAAAACATGAAATGAGAAGGTGTGTCCAAACTTTTGACTGGTAGTGTATACTGGTGTGTAGATCAGACCAGAATTTACAATCACATAGTGAGTGAAGAAGAAATAGACCTCTCTGCATTGAATCACACCTGTCTCTCTTCCACAGCATGTCTTTATCCTGTTTTCCTCCTCTCTCCCCAACCATGGCAGCAGATGGCCCCGCCCCTCCCTCAGCCTGTTTCTGCAGGAGGTTTCCTCCTGTCAAAAGGCAGAGGAAGCCTTCTCGGAGTCTCTCATAAATCAAGCAGCTGAGACAGATGTTCCATTAAGTTCACCCACATACTTTGTTTTCTTGATTTAACCTTTGACCCCCTTTCAGCTCCGTGCCATTCCCCAGTCAGCCTGCTGGAGGAGCTCTGAGCGCGCACTCAGAGGGTGTGTTTACAGTCTGAGTACCTGAGGCTTTTACTATGAAAGGGCTTTAGTGTGGGAGGACAAGAAGGAAATAGTTTTGGTCCAACCTGTAATAGCACCAAAACAGAGCACTTACTCCAGAAATGACACTGGCCTAACTTCAAAATAAAAGCTTCATCAGCCTGAACGCATCTAAGAGGCAAAACCTGCTTATTGTCACATCGAGCTGCTGTCTTTATAAATATCACTGCTATAGAGGCTCAGTAATATATTACTATTTATCACATAGCATAAAAATGTGGTTAATTTCAGCTTTAAAGAAATCAGAAGAGAAAGATGTTTCAAAACTGTGTGAGAGAAAAATAAGCTCGAGGATGAATGAATGTTTAAATAAATGAGTCAGAAAAGCAGCTAAATGCACATTGGCACATTTAATAACCCCTTTAAAATAAGTGACGGGGGTCAAAGGTCATTTAAATTAAACGATAATTTTTATATGAGGAATTCTGACCCAATTTAAAGTCACTGATCTGTCTTTCAAAATTATTCGTTTTATTAATGAAATTCTTTACTGCATAAAAGATAAAAAATAATCAGAATATTTTAAAATCCCTGAGGAAATTATGTGGGTTACAGCAATAGACTGTTACTGTTCTTATGTAACTAAATTAAGTGATACGATATATTATAAAGTTAAAAAATATAAGAAGTAATTCTCGTATTTATACAAACAGCTCAACTATAAAAGTGTCCAGAATATTGCAGATTAAATATATATGATTACTCATTGTTTTGTTTTTTCATAAATTTGCCTCTATGACGCCCCCCACCCCCACCCCGTCCCTCATGTTTTTCCTCTACGTGCTTTTATTGTGCAAAGACTACTGGAAGTTCCGATCGATATGTACACCTGCGATCTTTACGGATATTGCGTCACCGCAGTTTTGAAGCAAGCCGATCCGAGCCAGGCCACAAACCCGGAGCAGATGGTCCGACCCTGAAATCCTGGATTAAGCGCGGCACCGTGACCCGGATCAAAGACCAGGACCGTCCCAGGACACCTCGGGGCGGAGCGGACTCAAGGCCGATTGTCGGACCTTTACAGGGTGCTTGAAAGCGCCTCGGTACCCGGGTAGGTGCTGCTGTTCTCGGTTCGTTTTTCCGTCTCGGCCCTCTCTGTGATTGTTCGGGTTAGCTGTTAGCTGTTAGCAGGTTCGGCAGGCCCGGGTTAAACTCCGGGCTGAAGCTGCTTCCTGCGGTTTGTTTTCATCGGGAGGGAGCGGTTCTCCTCCTCCACCTCCTCGTCACAGTTTGAGTTCTGCATCAGAGGCCCGATTAATCGATCCGAACCAAACCGAGTCTTTAATGGTCGCCGAGAGCGTGCGCGACGTGTCAACAGGGGTCTTATTTAAGTACCCGTGACTCGCAGTACCGTGAGTACAGGCCACAGTACCGAGTAGCAGTACTCCTCAGGGGGGTTATTAGTTTTAACAGTGACTGAGATCATTTCAATACAGGGGATTTAAAATGCACGTAAAGTAAAAAACAACAAATAAGAATAACGAACACATCTAATAGAAGTTTAAAATGATGTGCGTGAGTGTAAACGCACTGAGCAGCTGATGTCCTACATTTGAAATGAACCTGACAGCTGTACAAACGAGCTCTGCTGTATCCCGCACCGATGGGCCAGGGCGGGCTTCCCTCGGCTGAGGCGGGGCCGTACCTGGACGAGCTCCCGTCACAGCCGAATCAGCCCCACGGCCTGTGGCCCTGGCCTTTACGCGTGTCCGTGGGACAGCCCTGTGAGTAGGTTTTCCTCACTGTGAGGATATGGAAGGGCTTTTGTTCACATTTAGGCATTACAGATTCAAGATTCTTTATTTGTCACGTGCAGGTTATACAGGTACAACACGCAGTGAAATGAACCTGACACGCTCCTCGACTGTGCAGAAGGAAAGGGGGGGGGGGCACAATATATAAATATATATAAATATATATACTATATACATCTTATATAACAACAACAGATATTTACAAGATATACAATCATAAGTCACGGTGTGTGTGTGTGTGTGTGTGTGCGTGTGTGTGGTTTTCTGGTTGAGAGTGTGGATGGCTTGGGGATAGAAGCTCCTCTTGAGTCTCTCTGTCCTTGCTCGGATGGTGCGGAACCTTCTGCCGGATTGCAGAAGTGTGAACAGCTTGTTTCCAGGATGAGACGGGTCCTTCAGTATCCGTGCTGCTCTAGTCCAGCATCTCCTGGTGTAAGTGTCCTGAAGGGGGGGGGGGAGAGCAATCCTGCAGCAGCGTTCTGCTGTACGGATCACTCTCTGGAGAGCTTTTTGGTCCTTAGCACAGCTGTTTCCGTACCAGGATGTAATGTTCTGTGTGAGGATGCTCTCCACAGCACCTGCGTAGAAAGTCCTGAGGATCGCTGGCGAGACCCTGAACTTCCTCAGTTGTCGGAGGTGATACAGGCGCTGCCTTGCCTTTTTGGACTGT